>CAUYQG010165396.1:0-20090 GCA_963574415.1 Tarsius wallacei
CTTCTGCAAAGCCAAAGAAATCATCAAGAGAGCAGGGAGACAGCCTACAGACTGGGAAAAAGTATTTGCCAACCCCAGGTCTGACAAAGTCCTAACATCTTAGATCTACAAGGAACTCAAAAGTGCAGAAAAGAAAAAAACAAACAACCCCATTATAAAATGGGCAAAAGACATGAACAGACACTTCTCAAAGGAAGACATCCGAGCTGCCAACAGACACAAGAAGAAATGTTCAACCTCACTAATCATCAGGGAGATGCAAATCAAAACCTCTCTGAGATACCACCTAACTCCAGTCAGAATGGCAATTATCAATAACAAAAAGTAACAGTTGCTGGAGAGGATGTGGCAAAAAGAGAACTCTTCTACACTGTTGGTGGGAGTGTAAACTAGTGCAACCTCTGTGGAAAGCAGTGTGGTGATTCCTAAAAGCTCTAAATATCAATCTCCCATATGACCCCGCTATCCCCTACTGGGAATATACCCTGAAGAACTCAAATCACTCTATAAAAAAGATACCTGCACACGTATGTTTATCGCAGCATTGTTCACAATAGCAAGAACCTGGAAGCAACCATGCTGCCCATCAAAAGAGGACTGGATAAAAAAAATGTGGTACATATACACGATGGAATACTACGCAGCCATTAAAAAGAACAAAATCATGAAAATCGCAGCAACTTGGATGGAACTAGAATCTATAATACTGAGTGACCTCTCACAGAAACAAAGATCTGATTATCACATGTTCTCACTCATATAGCGAACTTTGAACATCCAATATAATACTATTAGAAAATGACTGACAGAGATGGGAAACCATGCGGGGGGGGGAGGGAGATGGGATTAATGGTAGTCAATATCTGTCTGGGGACGGGAAGACACCTCTTATCAACAAGGGTGCCTGAACGAAGCATATTTGTTTATCTAATCCTTAACTGTACCTCACAATATCATAATAAAAAATACTGATTATAAAAAACAAACAAACAAACAAAACAATTAGAAACTCTAATTGAAGCCACTGCTGTACAGCAGTGGTTTAAGGCTCTGAGCCTGGAGCTCTCCTGCCTGAGGGCAAATCTTGCCAAGGGAGCCACACAATTAAAGTCTATGGATCACATTTTCTTATCTGCAAAACAGCGAGGCTTATAATGCCCCATATCTACATCCCAAAATTTAGATGTGTTAGTAGGATGGAGCTCCTAGAACAGTTTGGAACGTAGCAAATGCTCAGTATTAACCACTGTTACACGGGTGTGTGGTAGTTGATACCCACAGTCCTCAATTTCACATGTATGTGGATCTATGTTACTCTGAAAGATTCTAGAGTGAAAAACACATGTACATTATTATGTTATTATTATTAATGCAATAATAATATAAAGAGAAGCACATTCATTCATTCTTCATATACTTATCAAGGAAGTTCCACGCATTATACTAAATCCTGGGTTAGCCAGGTGGCCAAAATGCCATATCCCCAGACATCACATGTCTCATCTTCTTCACCCCAAACCCAGAGCTAACACTTTCAATGAGACTTCTATCTTTGTCATAGCATAACATAGCGACACTATGCATGTTGGTTCACTCTTGTCCTTCGTGATAAATGAAGAGAATCTTGGGTACATAAGCCCTCCTTCCTTATCGAGCTGAGGCTTGAGTAAACTGCTCCAAGTCAGCTTATGAATACCCACAGTGGACTGCATAGGTAGCCACAATGCACCCCTTCCTGTACGCTTCTTCCCTTCCCTCAATAAACAGAATCTACCCCGCCCCAGTTCGATTCTAGCTAGCTTTTTGGTTTTGGGGGGGAGGTGCAGGAATGCACTAGAAGTGACAGTGTGTCATGCTGAACCTAGACCTAAAAGGGACTTATACTCTTCCACTATCTCTTGGAGCTCTGCCCAGCCACTATGGGAACACACCTGGCTAGCCTGTTGGATAATGAGTGGCACACCACCCAGCCACTCTGTCACTGAAGTCAGCTGACTGCCAGACATATGAGGGTGCCAGAACAGAAGAGTTGTCCAGGTGATTCCTGCTCAAATCTCCAACCTATAGGTACATGAGCTAAATAAATATTTATTATCATAAGCCACTGAGTTTGGGGGTAGTTAATTAGACAATATTATTTGGCAATAGCTAACTGATGTAATAATGAAGGTAAGATTTCAACACTAAGTTTTATGACTCCATGAACCATATTCTTGAAGATGTAAGAAAGCAGTCATTGCACAATTAAAATATATGTGTGTGTCCCTATAATATACATTATATAATAAAAAGATATGTTGAATAAGTATAGATTCAATAGAACTGAACACAGATTACTTAAAGTATAAGGGATTTCTTGTGGGAAGGATTGGCTAAAAATATATCACTTTTACCAAACAAACAAAAAAATGATTGATGATTTTACAAAGACAAGGAGAGCTACTCTCATTTTTTAAGACTTAAGAGATTATAAATCAATATTTTTAAGAATTTTATTCTCTGACTCTCATATTATTTAAAAGTCAGACCACAAAAGTGTGCACAAAGGTAAACATCTTATTAGTCCACTGAAAACACTTATTTTCTCATTTTTTATTTGGGAAATAAAATTTTCCCACACACTGGAAAAATAAACACAGAAGAAAATACAGTGCCTTTGGATTAAATAAAACACATTAACAGGCAATCCTTCAACAAAGATATTGTGCATCTACTATGTGGAAGGCATTGTGCATTCTGATTTCTGGTTTACCTATATAAATCAGAAACAATCTAGACAATTACAAAAAAAATGGTCAGTTTGTACAATTAGCTTAGTATATTCAGAATGTCCTCAAATCAAAAGTTTAGAAGACCTAAAATATCTGCATATCTGTACTTAACTAGTCAACATAGTCTTCACTCAGGTGTATTACATTAATTGAAAGTTGTATTCCTGGCTCCCACTCTAGATAATCCAGCTAGGAGTTAATAATGATTGTGAAATACTGTAAGGTCAAAAAGAAAACCATATATCTTTGATACGGTCAAAGGACATTTTTAAAATCAAGGAGGTCATATAATATCATCAACTGCATAAAAATTTACAAAATGGCTTTTTGATTAAAGATCTAATATGAATACAAGGATGCATCACAGAGATAAGGCTTGAGAGAAAAAAATGTCTGATTATAGCTACCATTTTATTTAGGAATTCAAAGTTCAATGTTGGTCTCTGCATTCTAATAAAGAAGTTGAGATGGTAGATAAATTTAAATAAATACATATTCTTAATGATAATAGAGTTTCAAACAGACTAAAATGAGACAGATGAATGAGTTATTTAACCATCATCTTTAAAACTATGAAGTTTGAATGCCTTAAGAAGAATACTAACATTTTGTTCTTTCTTTCTACAATGAACAAAACAACCAAAAAAACTTATTAAATGGAAACAAGAAAAGTAGGTAATGATTAGTGAAAGCACATTCTGACAGAGGCTAAAAGTTCTCCTCGCTCTCTGAGCAGCATTAACCACAATCTGGATTAGATGTAGGGCTCGTCTTTACACATCAAATCTGGTCAAAATTGGGTCATAAGAATGCCTTAGAATTTGCATTTTAATTTGATAATACTAAGGATTTGCAAGTTCCCCAATTTCAAAGATTTGTTTGGGGCTTTGAAGGGTAAAATTACTCACTCAACAAATCCTTGCTGAGTACTACATGTGCCAAGCATTCCACTAGTGATGAGAGATGGCCAGTATGATCAGTGTCCCAGTCCCTCCCACCATGAAGCTCACAATCTATGATGGTGGATACTGTCTGAAGGAATAGTTACCCAAATGAGGCTTTGATTATGGACTTCTAGAATCAGACACGCTGGGGGTGGAGCCCAGGAATCTGTGTTTTTAACAGGTTCTCAAAGGGAATCTGATGCACCCTCAAATTGGAGAACTTTGGGTTTCTAGAGCACTTCTGTGTATTCCATTTTCCCCAAGCCTTTAGAATTTAGCCTCTTCTCATTTTCACTCTCTAGGGTTATCTGGCTTCTGTTGCTGCTCACATACATTACTGTCAAGGTCTATGATTGGTCTCCCTGCCTTTATTTGCCTATTCACTCATTCACTCATTCATTTAGTGTTTGTTGACAGCTACTATGTGTTTGAAACACATTCATGACAAAACAAAGATCTTTATATTTGTGGGGTTTACATATTTGTTTGTGGGTGTAGGTGGGACTATACAGAAATAAAGCTAACACCATAAAACATATTAAATCAAGTTATATAAGAGAAATGGTAATAAATGCTGTGGGTGGATAAAAAGAGAGTGCTTATGTCTCCAACAGGGAATGAGAATCTGTATTGAGTTGTTTTAATCCTCCCAACAAGATGATTTTGTAATTGAGGAAAGAAATTCAACTTTCCAAGACCTAAGAGTTGGTAGGCAACTTCCATCCCAAGTCTTTTTGCCTTCCAAACACTGATCTCTCTCCATTACTGCAGTTAAAGCACAATACCTTGGAAAAGTAGACTCTGAAATAAAGATTTGTACATAGGCATTTACCAGAAAATACCTATGGAAGGGAAAGAAAAGGAAGGGAAGGGAGCAACTGGGACAAAAGAAGAAATTAGGCTATGTTGCAGTTGCTAGAGAGGTCTCAGTCAACCTTGTAAGAGCTGAGCTGAGACTGTCCTACAGAGTTGCCCTGGATTGGAGTGAGGGCTGGGTCTTATATACTCATTGGTTGTGTTGTGGGAATGGGGTACGACTACAAGTAAGGTAGCTTTCTCCAGGCAAGGTCAATTCCCAGAGAGGAGATTGTCAATAAGGGATTGTGAACCTGTACCTAGCACAGGACTGATTAAGCCACTGATTTTGAGGGGGCAAAAAAATGTAGGTGAGAGCACAAAAACCAGTTTCCTCAAGTTTTCTTAGAATCTTCTGTTCCAGAATATTCAGTAAAACACTGTCCTCGAGAACACCTGGCAAGTTGCTCTGCAGCTCAGGTACTTTGTAGAGTTGCAGTGTCAAAACCATAAGTAAGTCTTTGCATGGAGAGAGTCATCTCTGCCAGATATCAATAAAGTGTACAAGTGCTTATTCAAGGCAAGTAAAACTGCCAAGATTATAATTGCTTGTAACTGGAAGCAGGCAAAGAAATTAATGTTGCTGAATAGTTTTCAACCCCCCTGAGAGCTGGCAAATTTAGTTAAGATTGCATATCATTAGAAAAACTGGAGTGCAAACTCTAGTCAATATGGTCGGCTTTTTCTGAAATCCATGCGTAGTCATGGTTAACATGGTAAATATTTAATTCCATCACTTATGGTTGCCCTTTGCCCCCAGCATTTGACTTTAGTAGCTCTGAAAGCCTAGACAAACACTCAGGCCTCCTTATACCTGCCTAGTGCTCATTTTGGCTTAGCTGACTGTCTTGGGGTACAATTATAGGAAACATAAAAGCAAGACTCGCAGACACAAGAAACTTAATGGTGGTAGAAATAAGGTGACAAATTTATAGACTAAGAGCTGGAAGAGACCTTAAGAATGAAAAAGCCTACCCTCCTCCCCTATTTTATACATGAAAAAAAACTAAGACCTAAACCCAGAGCGAGAGGTTAAGTGGTTTTGCCCAAGGTAACACAGCTAAATTTCGGCTTGAAGGCTAGTTCTCTTTCTGTTATATCACATGGTCACTAGAGGCATGTGGTGACTTATAGTGTTTCAGCTTAGCTAGGGTGAGCAAGATTTCCCAGAATTTCTGATGCGGGTGGGCCACAGAGACATTCTATAGGAGAACTGGGAAGAAGGAAGAGAGGCAATGGCCATATTGCTCTTTACACTCAGGACAGGGCAAGTGCCCTCTGTCATTTATTCGACAACTCACTTATTTGGCAGGCAACTGTTCTACCTTTTTCTGCTCCTTTATATTCTTCACCTCCTCAGTCAGACACATATTCAGTTCCATGATGAAATGTGCTAGCTTCTTCTGCAGAAAACCTGCTTCATCCAAAGTTGGGGGAAATGAGAACTGACATGAGTTCTAGTCTGTTCTCCTCAGATCTCATTCATGCTCATGAGTTCCAGTTTGTCCTTGTACTCCGTCATTTTACATCCACCTCCCTTCCCTATGGACTTTAAGCTTCAGCCTCATATTTGAAGACTACAGACTTACAAAGACTATTAAACAGCTTCCACATATGCATATGGTCAAGTCCCTATAACAAATCCTTATTAGTAGTTCTCATCTCTAATTGAACTTGATGGAAATGAGGTGCCAGTAGCTGGTAAAATCATTGCTCAGAGTTGTTCCTGGTATCTTGGAAATGGCTTACCCAACCATCAGACCCAGGGTCACTAACCTCCCATTCTTCTCATCAACTGCCCTCATCTAAGATTTCCAAATGGAGAAGCTATATGTTATTTTATTTTTTTGAGTTGGAGTATCTCTCTGTCGCCCAGGCTAGAGTACAGTGGCATGCTCACGGCCACCCCAGGATCGACCTGCTGGGCTCAGGCAATCCTTCTGTCTCAGCCTTCCAAGTAGCCAGAACTACAGGCATGCGCTACCATGTCCGGCTAATTTTTTGATTTATTGTGGCCTTGCCAAGTTGCCCAGGCTGGTCTTGAACCCATGGGCTCAGACAATCCTCTCACCTTGGCCTTCCAAATTGCTGGGATTACAGGCTTGAGCCACCGCACCCAGCATGTTATTTTATTTTTAGGGTATGGTTCACTTTTTAAAATAAATTTCACCACTGCTTAATAATAAGATAGTTGTTAGTATTTATTCAATTCTTTCTATATGGGCCAAGAAGCTAAGCATTTTGTGTATATTAATTCATTGAATACTCAAAAAAATTCATTTGGTATCATTTTTAGCGCATAGGCAAACTGCTGCAAATAAAAGTTATATTGCTTGCCTAAAGTCACAGTGTTAATAATCAGCAGAACCATACTTTGAATTCAGGTTGGTAGACTGAAGGCTCACTCTGAGCAGTATACTACCTCTTATTAACATGTTGCCTGTCGGACACATGGGTTTCTTACATCTCTTCTAATGTTTTGCCATCACTATCATGTCCCTTCAATGAATAACACTAATACTTCCCTCCAGAGCTTAGAAGATACAGAAAGAAGACAGGAAGAAAATATGAATTACAACTGGAGTTTTAGGGCTCAAGATCATGAGTTTCGTATTTAATAAAATGTATCAGGTATTTTGAAGATCATAGTCATTCTTCAGTTTCGTATTTAATAAAATGTGTCAGGTATTTTGAAGATCATAGTCATTCTTCAAATGGTGACAATTTCAAATGCGGGAGAGCTGACCAATGGTTGAAGCTTTTTGGTTTTTTCCTCCTCAGAGATAAAATACAGATGTTCGTGGCTCCCAGTAGCTACAAAGTCTCTTGTATATTCTAATAACCAAGATCAGAGTTTATATTCCTTCTGTCTGTGTCCCTCCTATTGAAATTTCCACGGATGAAATGGATATAAATTATGCCCTTTCAAGAGGAGTAAAATGTTTAAAAGAATAAAACCTACCCTATTAATATATGAGACGGTAATTACTCTGGGTGTTTCTCACAAGAGCAGAATCACACTCTGCAAGCCCAACATGAAGTGGTTTCAGAGGGCAGGAAGTGACAGCCACCTTCCAGAAGATTTGACTCTTAGCCACCAACTCCTCAGTTTCCTTACCCAAGTTCAAGTAGCAACTTTAAAAAGTCAAGGTATTGGTTAGGGCAAAAGATCACTTTGGAGTTAGGGCAGGATTTCTGTGATACCCTCAGGGCTTTCTGAATCATCAGACATGTCAATGTCTAAGACATGATGCGTTTAATAGAGATGAAACTCAAGCTTACCCGGAGAAATAGGATTATTGAGTGCCACTCAATCAAAGGCACAATCACAGATGCCCTTCCTCTCATTTCTAAAATGGAAGAAGGATCAAAGTAAAGTCCAAACGATTCACTTTCCAACTCAACTGAATCCTTGCTGACCACATAAAACTACAAATGAAGGCAGTGCTTTCTGGAAGCAGATATTGTCCCACAGGGCTATAGAGATTTAGATAAATATTTGAGATAACTGAAGAGATTTATCCACACATAATTTCTAAATTCTGCTGACTGAACCATCATAAATTATACCACTTTTTCTCAGCTTCTAGTTTTTCTAAGTATCTGATAATAATCCCCCTAGGTTTTGCACTGGAGAGCTTTCTTTTTAGTTTTTTTTTTTCTTTTGAGGTAAAATTTATACACAGTGAAATGTATACATCTTAAGTGTACATTCACAAATATTGAAGATTGAACACACATGTAGCACAAATTCCTAACAAAATATCAACCGTTTTAATCACTCCAGACAGCCCCTTTATGCCCCTTTCCAGAAAATCCCTGCCCCTTCCACTCAGAGGAAACCACTGTTCCTTTCTTTCACCATAGATTAATTTTGCTAGTGTAGAAATTTATCTAAATGAAATCAAACAGTATACACTCTTGTTAAGGATTTATTTCACTCAGAATCATGTTTCTGAATTTGATCCACAAGGCCAGGACTATCAGTCATTCTCTTGTGTTGCTAAGTAATATTCATCAGAGAAATTTAGAACTAACATTTTCCAGCTTTTGTTTTGATGATTCAAGCTGATTAAAATGCTGATTTAGGCCACCTGCAGTGGCTCACACCTGTAATCCCAGCACTTTAGGAGGTGAAGGTGGGAGGATTGCTTAAACCCAGAAGTTGGAGACTAGCTTGGACAACATCTCTGCAATAAGTAAATAAATAAAAATAGAAGTTAAAAATGCTGATTTAGATAATTTGGAATTTTTTTTTTAAAGAAAACATTTCTAAATTAATGGGACAATTATTTTTCCACTAGAGAGATCCACAGTAACGAAAACAAACAAAAGCTCCAAAGGAAAACTACCAGAAATCTATTCCTGCTGCACAACAAAACTACAAAATTAAAAAAAAGAAAAAAGAAAGAAAAACAAAATATTTGTTTTAGTCACTAGAAACAAATATATTTAAAAGATAGTAAAAACAAACAAACAAAAAACTTTAACAAAATTGAAAATTTTAAGCCAGGCATATGTCTGTAGTTCCAGCTACTTGGAAGGCTGAGGGGGAAGGATCAACTGAGCGCAGCAGGTCGAGGTTGTGGTGACTGTGAACATGCCACTGCACTCCAGCCTGGGCAACAAGAGTGAGACTCCAACTCAAAAACAACAACAACAACAAAAAAAACCTGAAGATTTCGCTGTAGTTATTTTATCTTGAAGACTCATTGCAGGCCTAAGAAAACCAATCATTCTGTTGTCAGTTCTTAAGCATAACAGCAGCAATATAACCCAAAGGATAATTCCCTGGGTGCTTTATTTCTGGCAAACTCCCTTAATTGGCTAGCATGCTAATCCCTTTCTTAGAAGAACACTTAGCACTGGAAATGTGTGAGGCAAACACAAAAATACAAGTCTTGGTTTGGTATGCAAATCAGCACCATGGAAACCAGTATGGCGTTGCTGAACTCAGGGCAATAGGCAGGGAGCAGATGAGCTATGAATCAAAGCCTGAAGAAAACTGCTGTCAGCGGGATTATAGACACAGGTTGCTTCTCACCCTATAGCAGCTCCCTTTCAGTATGAACTAGAAAACTGAAACTTGACACTTCAACGGGCTAGGTCAGTATGGGGTCTCTATTTCTCATTTATAACCCCAACTAACAAAACTATTAGCCAATTAGAATACAGACATCCAAGAGCAACACTGTTTTGATCACTAATTCCAGTAATAATAAACATATTTGTAGAAATCTTCAGAATGTTATGTTTTCTTATTCAAACAACAAGAAAAATGCATTATACAGATTTTTCATATATATGAACACGGGCATAGCAATTCTCTTGTGCTTGTTTCTATTTGCAGGACCTTCGTGGACCAGTAAGGTCTTGAGCATTCTTCTGGGGGCAGAGATAATTTCCCTCCATGCCTTACAGAGGGGTATTTCCAAGGATGAATCAAAGTGTTCTTAGAAAATCATACCAGCTTGTACATGGAAGTCCTTCTCTTATCCCAAGTGCCTTCCCCAGTCCACTCAGAATGAAAATCATGGGCAATCTATTATCATATAAAACCAGAGTCTCCCCCAGCTCAGATTCTTCATCCCCCAAATCAAAGGGTAAGTAAATGTAATTCCTCCCAGTCCTAAAAGTTGATGATCCCATGGACCACACCACTTACTCACAATGTTTTCTCCTAATAACACTCAGTGCCAGGTTCACATTTTTAAAAAATCTATTTGGATTTTAATTTTAAGTCACCAAACTTGAGAGTTTTTTAAAAATTAAAAAGAAAGTTTCTATGAGTCCCTATCTGGGATTCAAAATGAACAACACTATAAAGACAAAAGAAGTAGAATGTTATTGTTGGTAGGCTTATTTATTATACGGAATTAAAAGATATGACCAAAAAGTACTAAGAGAGTACTGATTAAGCTGATAAACACTACCTGGGTTCAAATCCCACCTCTTCCATTTACTATTTGATCTTGGGCAAGTCATGCAATCCCCCTGTATTTAAGTTTTCTCATCTGTATAAGAGGAATACTCATAGTACCTTACTCATAAAGTCATTATGAAGATTAAATTAACTAATATTTGCAAATAATATAAATCCCCTGGCAGATGGTGCTATGTATGTACTGATTAAATAATAAATTAAGAGCAAATGTTTTGTTCAGAAAAGAATTGAGTAATGCCTTCCTATCCCATGTGTTTTTTTTTTTTTTTTTAACATTTGGAAATCTTTTTATTTTTTATTTTTATTTTTTATATATAATATTTTTTTATTGTGATATTGCTGGTTATGAAAACTGTCTCCTTACTGAAAGAAGGTCTTCTGTATAAAACAGTAATGCATTTTGCTTGTACAACTCAAGTAAAAAGTTCTGGATTAATCACTTTGATATTCTGAGTTCTTTACAATACAGACAATAAAAAGCTATAGAAAAAAAAAAAAAAAACTGCCATGAGTCAAGTACACATGTTCGTAACTAACAGCATAATTAATGGTGAATGGGAATGGGATAGAGAAGAGCTGAATTACCCCCCCAAAAACAAACAAACAAACAAACAAAAACAACACCTCAAACTAAAAACAGACAACAAATTCAAAACCTCATTAACACTGAGATACTGTCTTAACGCTAATGGGGAGCAGGCAGGTCTTTGATAGATTGCTCCAAGTGATAAATGGTAATAAATTAACGGATTGTTCAATTCTTCAACCAGTTTTACCTCTTCAGATTTAGTGTCCATAATTCACTTGAAGCTGACATTGGAGGGAGAAGGAAAGTCATTTCTGCTTCATTTTTAAGGAATCAATTAAAGCTGAATCCAGAGACTAAAAGCCTTTTAATTGACCCTCAAAATACCCTGCCTGCACCCACAAGCGTCTATACCCAACCCCCAACTCACTCTTCTGTCTCCAAGCATGCTGTCTTTACAATAAACACTATTTTTAGCCACTGAAACGTGGAAGCTTTTGTTAATTCTATTTAGAGACCATGCAGGATGCCAGCTAAATGTCCCATTTTACATCATCCCTCACCAGACCTGACAGTTGGAAACACTTAATTCTGCTCTGCTTCCATTGTGTTTCTGAAGTCATTTGAATGATTTAAATCAAATATAAGTATCTGCAAATGAGCTGAAGAAATAAAAATGTGTCTGTAAACTCCAAACTGCCTTGTTAAGAATGCACTCAGTTCTAGTTTAATTCTTGGGGATTTGGTTAATGTTTGTAAATTGCAGCAGCAGTTGTTACCTGATGGTAACATTTCATGGTTCAACTTTTAAAGGTTCACTGCTTCCAAATCAAGTATTAAAAAAAATCCCATTAAAAGATTCCTTAAACTGTTCACCTATAAACTTGAACAGAAAATTGTATGAGGAAAGTTCTTCATTCACTTTTCAAAAAAATCCATAACCTTATATTAAAACAGAAGTAATTTTAATATAATCACATTATACTGAGCATCAATTATGCATCAGTACTCTGCTGTTCATGTTATAGACATTATCTCACTTGATCCCTAAGACAGCCTCACTTTACAGATGATAAGACTGAAGACTGTAGCTGTGAAATGTGTTGCCTAAGGTGAGAAGCAGACCTAGGATTCAATCCAAAACTTGAGTAAATGTTACTAACAAGTAACAAGTTTCATTCTTATATTTGACTTGTATAGAAGCTTCTACAGTTTGACATGACCGGTGACCTTCAGGTGACATTTCTGAGGCACTCCTAAATGTCCCCAGAAGCCCCACTGAAACCTCTCAGTCATAGTGAATTCACTGTAGATGGACAAGAAGGAGTAGGAGAGACTTGTCTGAGACACTGAAACTTTACTCTTTCTATCCTTTTTTTCTCCTCTTTTCCCAACAAATCACTTATTTACTGCAGTCAGTCTTTGCAAAGCACAACCCAATGAAGTAATTCATTCTATAATGAGAATTGTCCACTGGCTAAACATCATCTGAGAGTGTTTAAACTTCAAACGAGAAATGCATGAATCCCAAGACATCTTTTTTTTTTTTTTGTGAGTTGGAGTCTCACTCCATCACCCAGGCTGGAGTGAAGTGCTGGGCTCAGTCGACCTGCTGGGCTCCAGCCATTCTTCCGCCTCAGCCTTCTAAGTAGCCGGAACTACAGGTGCGCGCTACCACGCCCAGCTAATTTTCTAATGATTGTAGCGACAAGGTCTCGCCAAGTTGACCGGGTTGGTCTCAAACCCGCGGGCTCAGGCAATTCACTCGCCTGGGCCTCCCAAAGTGCTGGGATTATAGGCTGAGCCACTGAGCCCAGTCCCAAGTCATCTTTAAACATCTCAATGCAGGCAGATGTAAAATAACAAGCCTTCGTTTATGCTCCTGAAGTTCATTCCCAGTAGTGTCACAGCCTACCCTCCTCTGCTGCCCCTCATCATGGGCGTGCCACGTGCATGGGCTCAGTTTACCCTAGCAGCCCACGCGTCAAGCTCTCTACTCTCAGATTTTTTCTTCTTTGCGCACCTCTCTAGACAAATCCAACCTAATTGCTGTATGGACACAGAAAGGAGCATTTCAGTACAGAATTCTAAACTGTCGCTAAAGACTGAATCTGTATTAAAGCAGATATAGGGTGAGAACCTCAGAATTGAGGAAAAACTGCAGATAGCAAGGTTTGGGGGGGTTCAGGGAACCAGTTTTGTGAATATTGGCCTCTGAATGCCTGAAATCAAACCATAAATCAGAACTCATACCACTAGAGGGCACTAGTCGTAGATAGCAGGGCTATGCTTTACAGGAAAGGACCTCCTCATTCCTTCACCAAAAGGGGTTGACCCCTACAGGGAGCCTCGCCTGGTTGCAGAGCTCCGGGTGAGTTGGTAAAACGGAAACTCCATAGTTCTGACCCAGAAGTACCTGGGCTCATATCTTGATCTTCAGACACTTTGAACCCATTTCTTGCCGGGAAAACAGGGTTGACCATGACTGTTTAGTGTTGAGAGAATTAATCAGGACAACATACCTAAAGTTCTAGCATATACCCAGCTTGGAGTGGATAATAGAAGGGTCAGTTTCCCATAGGCAATTGGAAATGGCTCCTGCTTTCAGGACAGGTATGCTTGAAATAGATAAGAACATGAACAGCTTTAGAGTGCTGTGGTTAAGAGTGTGGATAATGGATTCAGATCTTGGTGGGCAAGTTATGTAACCTCTTTATAACTCATTTTTTTCTTATCTGTAAAATGGGATAATCCTAGTACCCAGTTCATACAGTTGTTGTGAGGCTTGTATGAGTACTTAGAACATTGTCTAACCCATTGTAAGCACTCTACATGTATATTTATTATTATAATAATAATAGTTAACATTTACCTAAGAGCAAATGGACAAACACACACACACACACACACACACACACATCATGCCCAGTGAAGAAGGTACAGAAGGCTCAGGGATGTTTTGCCCATAAAAGGCCCCTCAGGGGAGTGTGAGACCTGCCTTCCCCTTTTATTAAAGAGCTATCAAGCAGAAGAAGGTTTTTGATTCATTGTGTTTTGCCCTCAGGGATAAACCAGGCTCAATGGATCAAAGCAGCAGGGGATTCGTTTTTTGCTCAATTTTAAGGAAAAAATGGAAACTGGCTCAGCTGCTCAGAGATGAAACAGGCTGCTCTCGTAGGGAGGAAGTTGCTGGTCACACGAGGAGTTCACGAATCACCTGGACGTCCCTTTGGCAGAAGTAGCCCCAGTGCACCACAAGCATCGACTGAATGATGGATACAGCTGACCTTTAAGAGCTCTCCCAAGACTAAGTTTTAATGACAACATGAGAAAAAAATAAAACCAGATACACAGACAGATGCTTCATAAAAATTGCAGGCTTTATGAGAGGGACACTGCCAGAATGCTCTTGAGTCCATCAGATTTGACCCCCACTTTCCCCTGAGCCAAGATTTACTGCATTGTGTTTGCCCATACTATTCACCTCCTTACAGACAGAGAACTGTCTTGGGAGCTTGCTCACCTTTCAGTCTGAGATGATCTTCCAAGAAAACATCAAGAAATACTACTCATTTGAGATGAGGACCTGGTTTGGGGTACGCTGTTCCATTTTAATTCATGACTTACTGGCCACGGCTCATCTCTTGCTGGAAATCAATTAAGCCTGTGTTCCGCAGGGCTGATATTTGCTTTGAATCCCAGATCCTGCTGCCGAAACTTTGGAATGACAAAAACACGTCTCCAATTTGGGGCTCGATGAGGCACATTTGAAGAGCCCCCTGTTGTTCTCAGCTATTCTGTTCTGAACAATGTGCTATAAATGTTCTCTGCAACAATGCACAGAGTGGATTTCGGCCACCTGGAAGTTCCTGCTGATTTTACCAAGGAAGAAACGTGTAGCTAGGACTGGACATAAAAGGCCAATTTGAAGGGGGGGAAAACAGTGTTTTCACTGTTTGGAGATTTTAGAATTATCTCTATATTGTGCTTCTCTGGTCCTTTTATGAAAGAAGTAATGCACTGCAAATAAGAATTGTAAAAAGTCACTTGACGAGAATGAACTACTCCAGTTGATGAGTTTTCTGTTTAACAGAGGATCGTGATTTATCAACCATGAATTTCCCTTGTTTCTCACCTAACCCCCTTTTAAAAATCTATATCCGTCTTTGTGGCATCCCTAAGCTTCCATCAGCTCAGGAGGGTAAATACAGCTCTTTTGGTAGTTTTAAGAAATAGCAACAACCCTTGTCTCTGGGCCCTATAGGCAAATAGGGCCCAGAGACAGAACAACTAAGAAGATAAAATCATGACCTTTACTACATCTGTACAAAGAATAAGGTACCAGAGATGAAACAGGAAGCCTTCTTTCAGCCCAGATGTGCTTCTCCTGTTTTCAGGAGATGTTCATGGGAGCAGACCTTCTATATCAGGGACACAGAGAGGATATCTAAGATGGAACAGATTCCACCTTTACCAGGAAAGCCTGCACCTCACCTCTATACATCCTCCTGGTAGATACTGCCATTCTCCCAAAGAGCACCAAGCTTTGTAATTGATCCCTACCTCACAGCATAGCAGTAGGTACAGCCATTGAATTCTGTTGCAACTCTACTTGTCTATTTTCATTTTTAATCTTATTATATCAAGACTGTCTCCCACCATTTTCGAAGATCCATCCCAATGTCCAGATGCTATATTATGGTATAACATAGTATTTGATAAATACAATTATTGCTCAGAAAATAAAAAGAACCCTAGTTTTTACTTGAAAAAGAAGACAGAAATATTTTTATCTTCTGACACACTTTGTATATGGATGAATAAAGGGGCATGTTAAAAAATAAAACCAAAAAAGTTAAAAATTGAAGGGGCATTAGAGCATGCAACTTTCAACTTATATAAGCAGCAGTGATTGGAATACTCTTTAATCAAGGAAGAAAAAAAAGCTAGATATTTATATTCTGATCACATGAGAAGATGCACTCAATGTATTGCTATTAAATTTCTAATTGAAAGCCACAGTTTTAAAAAGCTAAAGCACAACACTGATTCCTGACATTAGCAAAAGTATAATTAAAAGTCTAATTTTGGACCAATCGAGGCTGTTTAAATTGGACTCATAGCTGAGTTAAATTGGCCCCATATTGGACCATATTATCAAGCTGCCAGAGTCTTGAAAAACTGTCATGACATCTGCAGATGCTATCATGAAAAAGGAGTAGCTCCCCAAATTAGCAAATTGGCTTGTGTTCCCAAAGAAAAGGAATTAGTTCAGTTTAAGAACCTTCATTATTTTTCTTGAAAAGCTAACACTGTTCACAGAACAGCAGATCTAGTTAAAGTACTAGAATAAAGGTTGCAGAGAATACAAAGAGAAGGGTCTAACTCTACCAATAGTAATAAGTACAGCAAGAAAAAGAAGGAAAAAAAATCATGCTACTGAAAACTCATCTGAAAGCATAAAAAGACCTCACATGTGCTGAATTCTTATTGGGTACCAGGCACTGTGCAAAGTATATCACATTTACTGATACTTCCCAACAACCCTAGGAGATAGTTGCTAATATTAATTTTATTTTAGGTCTATGGTGACACCACCCTGAACACATCTGATCTTGTCTAATTCTATTTTAGGTATAAAGCAGTTGAGGCAAAAAGGTTAAATGATTTGTCCAAGGTCAGGCAGCCAGCAAATCATGAAGCCAGGACTTGAATTCAAGCAGTCTGACACCAGGGCCACATCCTTGACCACAAAATCCCATCTCCTAGAGATGACATAAATACTGCATATTGCCAGGCAATTTCCAGGCACCACTCCAATGACTTCCTTAGGATAAATCCTTCAAGCAAATGTACTGGGTCAAAGGATGTGCACACTTTAAATTTACACCTAGTGCCTAGGTGCTAAGCAGTGCTTGGACTGTTAGGGAAGGTGGGGGAGGGTATTCCAGATGGTAGAAACAGCATGACCAGAAGGATACTGGGATCATGATTCAGCAATAGCAGGAGCTTTGTTTGTCTGGTGTGTGGATGACAGGATAGGATATTGAATGGTGGGTCTTAGTGGAGCAGTGGGTGGGGGCTCTCCTGCCAGCATTCTTATATGTTATTTTATCTCAAAGGATTTATATTCTCCTTGGATCCTTGCAGTTGTACTCAGTGGTACTCATGCTTGCATGCATTGTTTGGTAGAAAAAGAAAGTACTAAGGGTCTTTTAGTGCTTTCTAATTCTTAATAAATTATCCTGAAAGCCTTTTAGACAGCAAATGATCTGATTATTAAATTGTGAGGTAACACGCTCAGCTCTTTAAAAAAGGACTGTTTTCTTTGCACTACAAGAAAGTTTTCCTAACAAAAGTGTCACCCTTAGCATGGAAGATGATACTGAGGAAAGTGTCATTAGCAGGCTATGCATTGCCTTAGGTTACATTCCTCGAAGGAGAGTTGAATTTCCAGGGAAAGGGTAGGTTTCTCCAGCTCGTCTGACTGGATCCTGTAACTCCAGGCAGGAGTCTAATAAGCAGAAATAAGCAGAAAAGGCTGCTCTGAAAGTGGTGTTGTTGTCCTGAATCCTGACCCCTGACCCCACTCTGATCCAGGGCAAGAGGTGCATCCCAGCCACAGCCTTGGGAACTGGGGCATCTCTCAAAAGGTTCACTGATACCAGAGGCCTTGTGATGGATGGGCCAATTGATTGACTAAATTCCTTAACTCTACCTGCAGATGTAATAAGCAGCATTCTAGCCTGGGGCTATGGTGAGGCTATATCAGCAGCACCTTGAGAATTCTACTGCCAATTCGTCCCTGTCATATATGCCACATTTATTGAGTGCATTAAAAGCAACAGGCATTATGCTAGGCTCTGTGAATGAATAAACAAAAGATAGTTCCTCTTCCGCAGTTCTCACAGAGCTTACAGGTTTGGGCAGTACATGGTTTTTTTAAAATAACCACTTTCAAACAAATGACTGTGAAGTAACAGGGTGCTGCAAAAGGGTGTACGTGGGAGAGATGAGACTCTGCTTTGGGGAGAAGGGCCTTTCTGACCTAATGTCATAGAATGACGACTTTAATGGTCCCAATTCACTCTCCTCTCCATTGCCATGTCCCTTCCATGAAATTAGCAGATCTCTACTCAGGTAGCAAAGTATGATTCTCTGCCCCTTGATCTCAAGTTAGAAGATGTGATTTGTTTCAGCCAACGAGATATTAGGAGATGTAACATACCAGAGCATTGATCACACACTTGATGCCTTTACTTGTGCTCCTGTGCCTTTGTCATTCCCATGAGAATGTTTCCTAGCTAGCAGGCTGGAGGATGAGACAGAACAAAACTGAGGCATCCCAGTCTTCCTAGCTGAAGCCATCCTAAATCAGCCAACAGCCTGCTGATCCCCAGACATGTGAGTGAGCTCAGCCAAACCAGTAGAGTCATTAAGGTAAAACTCATCCCTTCAAATGTGTGAGCAACAAGTACCTACTCTTGTACTGTATGCCAGAGAGGTTATGTGTTATTACACAGCATCATTGTGACAAGAGATAACTGACACATAAGGCAACATGCAAGCTGAGCACTGGGGAAAAGTCAGTCATGTAAAGCAAGGCAAAGTCCTTGTACCTTGAGAAAAAGTGAAAATGAGAGAAGTGAATGGATTCTAGATGTATTTTGGGTATTAAATCAACAGAACATGGTGATAGATCAGGCAGGAGATGAGACATTTAAGGTACACAAAGATGGCCCCTGGTCATCCAGTTAGGCAACTGAGTAACTACAGAATTTATGGAAAAGGAGCGATGAAGGAGGAGCAGTTTTGAGAGTGTACAAAAATTAAGAGTTCAGTTGTAGATGAGGACCCAGGGTGCATGGAGACATGGAAGTGCCGATGCCAGACAGATGGTACTGAACTCAAAAGGGGCATGTGGGAGGAAAGGTGATATGAATTTGGGAGTGGACAGTAGCTATATTTCTATCTACGAGGTTGAATGATACACCCTTTATCAAGAATGGTGATTGAAAATGGAAAACAGTCTGGGTTTAAAAGGAGAGTGTGAGTGTGAGAGAGCGAGAGAGAGAGAGAGAGAGAGAGAGAGAGTGTATGTGTGTGTGTGTGTGTGTGAGAGAGAGATGTTTACCAAGGCACATGATAAAATGTAGGTTTTATTGTGACTTCATAAAAAACACAAACACAAAACTAAGGTATAGTTATTGGGTTGTTTGGCTTGTAAGTCTTTATGTGTTAATCAGGGTAATGGGTAAAGAGAATAGTCTAAAAGTCTAAATTGAATTCTATCAGAAAAGATCTGAAGATACTCTTGGAAGCAAAGAAATTCAGAAAGCAGTGGTTGTAGGGAGCGGCATGGGAAGTACAGCTGCTGTAATACGCAGGGCTTTGTCTGAAGAGGACTTGAGGAAGTTTTGCAGTCACCCTTTACTACTTCAATAAATAATAAATGAATAAGTGAACAAATCTAGTGTGTGTCTGTCTGTATATCTTCTACCCACCTACCTATCTACCGATCAATCATCTGTCCTCCATCTACCTACTTACCTACATCTATAATCCTAATCAAACATGTTTATAGTGAGGGTGGTACCTAGATTGTCTTTCCC
Source organism: Tarsius wallacei (assembly GCA_963574415.1). Lineage (NCBI taxonomy): Eukaryota > Metazoa > Chordata > Mammalia > Primates > Tarsiidae > Tarsius > Tarsius wallacei. The sequence continues at coordinate 19,653 of CAUYQG010165396.1, forward strand.
ATTAGCGTAGCATCACACAACTGTTTGATGTCATTTTAGATGCTCCACTGCTTTTAAATTCCCATGTGCTGTGTCATATCCAAGCTTTGAATACAAGAAGTGCTGAATAAATGCTTCTGAAACTAAAAATATATATTTTTACATGTGACTGTTTATTTTTTCTGAGCAAAAAAGTATACAAACTAAACCAAAAACAAGATTTAAATACTCAGCCGGGCTCGGTGGCTCAGCCTGTAATCCCGCGACTTGGGAGGCTGAGGTGAGTGGATTGCCTGAGCCGGCGGGTTTGAGACCTGTCTGGGCAAGCGAGACCTCATCTCTACAATAAATCAAAAAATCAGCTGGGCGTGGTAGCGCGCGCCTGTAGTTCCAGCTACTCGGAAGGCTGAGGCGGAAGGATCGCCGGAGCCCAGCAGGTCGAGGCTGCGGTGGCCGGGA
>CAUYQG010165401.1:0-25679 GCA_963574415.1 Tarsius wallacei
CATTAGAATGTTATGATATTAGAAATGTTGTATTGCTTCTGAGGAATATTAACCAAGCATGAGGAACAGTAAGATAATTTTGGGATCGCCCTCCCTCATGCTTGAGGAAGTGCCTGGTGGGTGGGGGACGCCCCTCACCCACCTCGCCTTGTGTTCATGTAAACGTCTTGTGATTTTATTGGGATTGTCCTTCCTCATACCTGAGAAAACACCTGGTGGGTGGGGCGGTGCCCCTCATCCACCCAGCTTTGTGCTCACATGAAAGTCTTGTGATTTAACCCGTAAAAATTTAGGATAAAAGGAGCGTGGAAACCTCCATTAAACGGCTTCTGCTCAATCCGTTTGAACAGCGGTCCATTCTCTTTCTTTCTCTTTCTTTCTCTCTATATCTATCTCTCCTGCAGAATCGGCTCCTGCACTAGACAGGAGTCCAGTATATCGGCGCCTGCACTAGACAGGAGTCTAATCCCTTTGTTCCCCAGGAATAATCGCCAACACCACCACACCTTCCAGGGACACTCTAAATCTCTCCGCGGGGGCTGGTCCCCCGCAACCATCATTGTATTAATGGTTAGGGCAAAATGTTTTCAGCCAGTGTCAACTATTCATCTCATACTTTTTGCCTTGTTGTATAAGAATACAACTTTATTGTTACCTATGAGAACACAGATATTCCATTCATTTTGCACACACACACACACACAAATACTTTGTCTCATTCTTGCCCTTCTTATCCTCAACTTTTTTATCCTAGGATGGGGGTTTGAATATAAAAGATGGGACCTTGAGCTTTTGGCCCACTGAGAGCTTAATATCCAAAGACTTTGATCCAATCCTATCAGACAAATGACTCTGAGGCTGGTTAAATGCAAATGATTAATCAGTAGACAATATCACTCTCGCTTACATTCTCATCACTAATTATTTCTTGAACATTTCAGACTAGATATTACTCACTTGATGTCCAGGATGTGTTTAGAAAATATTATCTTTAAAATTGAGTCAAGGTGCAAACACAAAATATAGCAAATAACTGTATTGAGAGGCCCACTGCTAATATATACTTTGTTTTTTACTAACTTGCTTTATAAGTTCAACAAAGAAGAAATTTGGGGACCAGAGGTGAATCTCTAAGACCCTTGGGAATACATCATGTCTGAATGGTATCTGGCCCATTTCTCAAATTGAGTTATACCACTGGACACATTTCTTTCAGTTTCCTTAAACCATAAACAGAATAAATTAAGAATGGGAATAAGTAATTTTTTAAAGGTAATTTGAGGAGACAAGTGGAGTCAATTGCATATGAAGAGATTAAGGAAATAGCATTATCATCAGGACTAGTACCTTCTCTTCAATTCGCTACTATTGATTAAAATTTGGCAACAACATTCACATCACATGTCCGATAACTATCTGTGTCTTCTAATTCTTATCCTTTAAAACTCTGAGATGCCAGAGTGTGTAATGGATTTGTTCTAAACTGGTTCAATTTCCAGCCCAAACCAGTTGAGATCTGAAGAGTTGGCTAGGACTATCACTTAAAAAATAATATCCCAAATAGTCTTTTGGTTTTTGTTTTTGTTTTCTTTTTAAGTTGGAGTCTCACTCTGTCTCCCAGGCTGGAGTGCAGTGGCATGCTCATAGCCACTGTAGCCTCAACCTGCTGGGCTCAGGCGATCCTTCCACCTTAGCCTTCCAGGTAGCTGGAACTATAGGTGCATGCTACCACACCCGGCTTATTTTTGATTTATTATAGAGACAAGGTTTCACCAAGTTGCCCAGGCTGGTCTCAAACCCCCAGGGCTCAGGCAATCCTCTCACCTTGGTCTCCCAAAGTGCTGAGATTACAGGCTGAGCCACTGCACCCACCCCAAATAAGTCTTACAAATGTAAAATATCTTCTAGTCTAACACAATTTCAAGTAATTTTGAAAAACTTGATTGCAAGGGCACACCTAGACTGAGAGGTCACTTTTACCATTCATGAAATTTTCCTGTTTCAGCCTATAGATTGGTGTAACAAATTACACACCTGTGTAACTCATGGGAGTGATGTGGGTTGTGATGATTACATCACAGTGTGAGTGTGTGGTATGCGTTGCACTCTTCCAATGGGTATAGAAATTAAATGGCATTAGATCCTTCTATGTAAATTTCAGATTCTATAAGCATTATCTGTTCAAAATAAACTTTGTTTTTCTCCTCTAAACCCTCTTCCTATTGGTATTGCTCACCTTGATGAGTGACACCATTTTCTATTTACCCTCAAACTAGAAATCTGAGTCATTTTCCCTAGCCCCTCCCCTTACTTTCCACACCCAGTTTGGCACCATGTCCTAAAAGTTCTTCCCAAAAGTTCCCTATGAGGTGACTCCTCTTTCCCATTTCCTTGGTAGTGTTCCTGACTTTGGTTCTCAGCTCCTGGAGCAAGAGCTTCCTGTATGAGGAGCCTCCATCTCCCTCTCCATCACCGCCCACTCTACCCTACCCTTGCCACCAGGGTGATATTCTGAAACCCTGGTCTTCTTACATCACCACACTGCCCACACAGCAAGAAGTATTTTAGTGGATCTCTGCTTTCTATGGAACAAAAGTCCCAATACATAAGCAGGACTCAGCCTTTCATGATCTTGCTCCAATCTACATTTATGGCCTAATTCTTCATCCTTCCTCATTCTTGTGGAATTGAGCCACAGCAAACTCTTTACTCTTCCTAATCTCTGGACTGTTGCAATGATCTTTGATCCAGTAAGCTTAAAAAGAGGACACATTCACCTGAAAGCACAGGCAGGTATTTTCATTTAGTTCCCTGGGCTGTGATATGCTGTTAATTTCTTCTCTACCTTACTTTAACCGCTATTCTATGGTCTTCTAACACCCTGTCTTTCCCCATATATAGATTAGGTCATTCGTTGACAACTGTATTCTCCTTGGAAGTAATTATTAAGCTAGAGTTATTTTCTTTGTTCTCATTTTACTGCAGACCCTTTAAAATTCTGAGCAGTAGTTTGTGGCATCAAGAACTGTTTAACCTAGTGGTACTCAAACTTCAATGTGTGTTGGACTCCCCTGTAGAAATTGTTAAAACACAGATTGCTGGTTCCTATCCCTAGAATTTCTAAATTAGGAGGTCTGTAATATGGTCTGAGAATCTGCATTTCTAAGAGGTCCCCAAGTGAAGCTGATGCTGCTAATCTAGGACTGCCCATTGCAAATCATTATTTCAACTGATGCATGTCAAGAACAGAAGGTGAGAAGTGAACTCTGAGAGGACAGACACATTCTAGGGACATATTGGAGTTACACTGGTATTTCTGGATTGTCTATACTGTTTTTGCTTGTGGATGATGTGGATTGTTGACGAGACAGAAGGGAAGTTAGTGCTGATATATCTCTGGAAAAGGACTTGACGCTGTGAATAAGGGTGTTACCAGTGTATACTTTTGTTATAATGAACTACATTGAGTCCAACTGTGGGTGTCACTTTTTCTGTTACAGTGCCAGTGGCAATCTTAAGAACAGTAATGTCCTTTCAGAGTTGTTAAGTCCTAAACCTCTCGGTCCTTCTTTCCATTGTCTGGCTTCCCAGAAAGTCTGTGGTTATGAGTGGTGAGTAAAGAAATATCCTTTAAATAATAGCAATTATTTTCCCTCTGCCAGGATTGGGCTTTTTCCAGCCAATTCCTAGATAGCTTTAAGACAGCTCCAATATTATTTCTACAAATCTTTCCCAATCCTTCTAGGATAGTTATTTACTCCCATGTGTCCAAAAAAGGCTGTACTTCTTACAACATAAATCAAATGATATTATAGTATTTTGTCACGATTTGTCACCTCAATGTTAGATTAGTACCACCTTGAGGACAGTGTGTATGTGTGTGCACACGTGTGTGTATGTAGATACACACAATACACATATATTTCATATTTTTCTCTTCAAAGCAAATGAATATTTGCAAAGTGAATGAATAAGCTCTACTTTCATGCACTTTGTACTTTCCCCTTTTTGGGTGTGTAAATCTTGTTCTGCCATATAGATTTCTGGCTCTTGCTGAGACGGCCACCATATGTTCTGCTTTCCCTGAGTCCTTCTCTACTCCTTGCCCAGACTCAAATTGAAAATACCATCAGAAATTTTTTTTTTAAACGCTGATAAATTGATCTTCATCTGCTTCTGGGAAATGAGAGCACATTAGCCAGGAGGGCTTCCACTTTCTGTCCACCCCTTTAAGAGGCCAAAAAGAAAAATAAATAAATAAAAACACTGCCAGATGCTTGAAAATCGAGCTGTATATTTGGGAGATGGATAAAAGTGCTTGTGCTTGGCTGTAAAAGCCTTCTCTGAGTGAGATGACTATGGCCTTTGAAAGATCAAAGAGTCATTTGTTCTCCTTTCCTCTAGAATCATTGCTGCCATTAATAACCCATGCTGACTTTTTATTGAGTAAAATAAAGGGCTATTCACCTCATCCTCTTCATGTCTGTGGAGTTCTACATTTGGTCTCAGTTTGGTTTAACTACAGGTTTTTGTGAGAGCCAAGGAGGATGGGAAAGGGATTAGATAGGATGTGAACACCTTTGTGAAGGTAGCAAATGGCAAACTTTTTTCTGATAAAGTCCAGACAGTAAATATTTAGGACCATATGACCTCTGTCACAACTACTCAATTCTGCCATAATGTGAAAGCAGCCATAGATAATACAGAAATGAGTAAGCATGCTTGTGTTCTAAAAAACTTTATTTGCAAAATCAACTGGCAGGCTGGATTTGACCTTCAGACTGCAGTTTGCCCATCACTGCTCTAAATCCAAAAAAGTGGGATTTCTGGGAAGATGGCAGCATAACCAGTCAGATTGTGTGAGTTCCTGTATGTGTGAGTGATTGTATGGACAATTCTGTGTGTGCTTCTGTGTGTAAGTGGGAGTGTGAGCCACTGACTGAGTGAGGACTTGAGAGCAAGTGGCAGGGTCTTCTTGGTGAAGCCGCGAGTGTGGCAGCTGCTCTGCTTAGACCCCAGCACTTCCCAGAGTACAGAAGCTGAGTGCCATTTTCTAAAATCAACAGAGCTTTTCCTGGGAAAAATGACCGGAGTGATTGCTGACCCCACCACCACAGTACCAGGCTGAATACTGGCAGCAAGGCAATGGAGGCAGTGCAGCAAGACAGCCTGAGGCAGAGTCCCAAGGAAACAGCAGGGATAAGCCACCCTGAGACTGACCTGAGCTCCAGAACTTTGCCACTGGTCCCAAGATCCAGAGACTGTGGTAAGTGCTGGAGAGGGAGCTATCAACCCCATTGGTGACAGGAACAGTAGCTGGCAAAGAAATTGACCAGACTCTCTAATGTCTGGGCAGTGAGTGCTCCAAGGCAGCCTCTGTGGAACAGCAGAACTGCATCTTAAGACCAGGCGCTATCTCTGTGTTATGTTGAGGCTGCTTCTTGCAACCTCAGAGAACATTTCCCCCAGTCCACAAGCCGTGGTGAGTAACAGCAGATGTGGAACCCCAAATGATCCACCCTCCATTCTGAGCCAGCTGCTGGGCAATAGACACAGGCAGCAGAACTCCTGAGAAGGAGGCTGGTGAGTCCCTGACTTCCCCCACCCCTATCAACAAGTGAAAGAAATCAGGAGGGCAGTGCAGAGATAGGAGGCCCCATTCCCCTGCTGCGGTGAACTGGATGCTCAGGGAGCTGTGACAAAGCCGGGAGAGGAAGGGAGGGGGGTGAGATTCCAACTGACTCTGTGTCAAGTTATTTCAGCCCCCTTCCCTCACACATCATGCAACAGCTATCAACTGCAGGCAACAAGGGTTGAAAATCTAACATCTTAAGTTCCAACAGCAAATAGGGAACCTGCAGTAGCAGCCCTGCAGTCCTAGAACCCATCACAAGAGGGAGCCCCTTCCCCCAAAGAGATATACTAAAGCAGAGAATGCTTTATCAACTATTTTTGTGCTGTTTTTTATTTGTGTGCTTGTTGGGGGGGGTTATTAATTGCTTTGTTTGTTTGATTATCTCATTTGGTTGCTTTATTTGTTGATTGGCTTTCCCTTTTCTTTCCTTCTTGTATTTCTCTTTCTGTGTTCTTTCTCTGTTTTTTTAATGTTTCCTCTTTCTTTTTTCTTTTTCTAGCTTTCTTTCCTCCTCTTCTCTCTTTCTCCTCCTTTCTCTTTTTTCTCTCTTTTCCCTCTTATACCCTGTCTTGAACTCAGAAGCTATACAAGCTTACCCACTGTAAGGCCATATTGTGCAGAGACAGAGAGTGACTCCCAGCTGGCCCATTTACCAGATAGCAAACATTGACCTGCCAATACATTCAGAATCCTTGCAGACCCCTCACTCACCCCTAGGAAGTGCTCATAATTGTAAAGAGACAGCACAATACCCTACCCCTCGCCCTACTTCATAATTGAACAAGACTCAAGGAAGGACAAAAGGTACAGCAAATATCAGAAGTGACTGCTTCTCCATTTTCTACTGAGCAAGGAATCAAAGAGAAAAATAAGAGAACTGCTACAAATGAAGAAAACCAACGAGAAACTGCTAGTAACCATCAGAGTCCCAACAAAGAGTCAGTGCTAGAAAGAACAGCTACTGGGGCACAAACAATGGCTATCTCCCAGAATAATACTACCCAGAAGGTACTTAAGGAGATCAGAGAATCCTTGCATAGGATAAATAAAAATCAAAAAATGCAGGGGCTAAAGCTAAATGAAATTGCAACAGAGCTAGACAGGCTCAAGAAAGTGTACTTAGAAATAACAGAAATGAAGAACTCCATTCAAGAAATAAGTAACAAACTGACAAGCATGGAAAGCAGAATTGACCATGTAGAAGAAAGAATCTCAAGACCAGAATACCAAAATGTGAAATTAACCAAATCTGTTAAAAATATAAGGGAAAAAAACTTAATAAGAAAGAGAAAACTCTCCAAGAGATGGGTGATTTTATCAAGAAGCCAAACCTACATCTGACTGGAATACCTGTAATATAAAAATAAATGGAAAACATCTTGGAACAAACATTCCATGAGGTCATTTAAGAAAACTTCCCTCATATGGCCAGAGAGATGACTATACAAGCGCAAGAATCCAGAGAACTTGTAAAACATCTTATGAGAAGAGCAATTCCTAGATACATAGTAATTTGCCTACACAAAATAGGTATAAAAGAAAAAAATCCTAAAGGCAGCAAGGGAAAAAAGTCAGACTACCTACCAGGGAAGACCAATCAGAATCACTCCAGACTTATCTGCAGAAATACTACAGACCAGAAAGGATTGGACCCCAATCTTTAATATTATCAAAGATAAACAATTTCAACCAATAATTTCTCACTCAGCCAAGCTAAGCTTCATCAGCGATGGAGAATGAAAATCATTCCCAGACATCCAATCCCTACAAGAATATGCTGCTTTGAGACCAGCTCTACAGGAGATCCTTAAAAAGGTACTGCACACAGAAGAAAAAAGAGTCAAAAGAAAGACCATATACTTCACAAGATCACAAACAAACACAGAGCAGAAGAACACAGAGTATACCCACAAAAATGAAAACACACACATATATGAACACAAAAGCTAAATGAAAACAAAGCAGTCTTATAGGAGAATTATGTCAGGGACAAATTCTCAGATTTTGATAATCAGCATGAACATGAATGGACTAAATACACCACTAAAAAGACACAGAATGGCAAACTGGAGAAAAACACATGAACCAGTAATTTGCTGCTTCCAGGAGACTCATCTCACAACAAAGGATGCCCACAGACTCAAAGTTAGAGGACAGAAAACAAATTTTCAGGTGAACAGGTCACAAAAGAAGGCAGGAGTCGAAATCTTAATATCAGAAAAAACAACAATTAAGTTATCAAAATTTTAAAAAGTACAAAAGGACACAACATAATGATAAAAGGTTTCCTCCATCAACAACAAATACCCATCCTAAACATATATGCATCTAACACAGGAGCACCAGCTTTACTAAAGCAGCTACTAAGTACTAAAAAAAAGATATTGACTTTAACACTATCGTATCTGGGGATTTAAACTCCACTAACAACCCTAGAGTGGTCATCAAGGCAAAAAATCAACAAAGAGATCTGGATCTCAACTTGACGCTTGACCAAATGGACTTAGTAGATACCTACAAAACAGTCCACCCAACAAACACAGAATATATATTCTACTCATCATCACATGGAACATACTCCAAGATTGACCACATCCTCGACCATTAATCAAGCATAAACAAATTTCACAAGACTGAAATATAGCCATGCACCTTTTCAGACCACAGTAGAATAAAAATAAATATCACCAGCAACAAAATTCCCCGAAAACCCACAAAGACATGAACAATAAATAGTATGATGTTGAACAACTCCTGGGTCAACACAGAAATCAAACAGAAATTAAAAGCTTCCTGGAAACAAATGAAAATGAAGAAACATCTTGCCAAAACCTCTGGGATGCCAAGAAAACAGTACTACGAGGGGAATATATACCTCTACAAACAAGAAAGTAGAAAGAGAATAAGTTGATGGTCTAACAAATCACCCAAAGGAGCTGGAAAGGCAAGACCACCAAAACCCTAACATCAGCAGAAGAATCCAGATCACCATAGTAAAAGCTCAAATACAGAACATAGAAGACAAAAATACCATAGAAAAAAAATCAATGAAACAAAAAGCTTATTCTTTGAAAGGATAAACAAGATTGATGGACACCCCCCCCCCCAGCCAAAATGACTAAGAAAAAGAGAGAAAAATCCCAAATAAACTCAATCAGAAATGCAAAAGATCAAGTCACAACTGACCCCGAAGAAATACAAAAGACTATCAGAGATTAATATGCACACCTGTATGGAAACAAACTTGATAACCCAAATGAAATGGAGGACTTTCTGATATCATATAACCTCCTAAAGTTGAAACAAGAAGAAACTGAGATTCTAACTAGACCAGTAACAACTCAGTATCATGAGAAAACTACATATTTTGTTTAAAGTCCCGGGCCAGACAGCTTTCCAGTGGAATTCTGCAAAACATACAAAGAGGAGATGATACCAATCCTCTTCCAGACAATTGAGAAAGACAGAACTCTCCCCAAATCATTTCATGAAGCTAACATCACATTGATATTGAAACTGGGTAAAGATCCAGGAAAGAAAGAGAACTACAGGCCAATATACCTGATGAACATAGATGCAAAAATTCTCAACAAGATTTTAGCAATTTGCATCCAATGATGAATCTCAAAAATCATCCACCATGACCAAGTAGGTTTTATCCCTGGGGTGCAGGGCTGGTTCAACATCTGCAAGACCATAAATATAATTAAATACATGAACAGATGTAAAAACAAGAACCACATGATTATATCATTAGATGCAGAAAAAGCTTTCAATAAAATCCAGCATCCCTTCTTGATAAAAATCCTCGAACATAGGCATAGAGGGAACATACCTCAAAATAGTAAGAGCCATCTACAAGAAGCCCACAGCCAATATATTGCTAAATGAACAGAAATTGGAAACATTTTCCCTAAAAACTGAAACGAGACAAGGCTACTCACTCTCACCCCTCCTGTTCAATATAATGTTGGAAATCCTAGCTACAGCAATCAGACAAGAGAAGGAAATCAAGGGTATCCAAATCGGAAAAGAAGTCAAATTATCCCTCTTTACTGATGATATGATCCTATACATCAAGAATCCAAGAAAATCTGTCAAAAACCTCTTGCAGTGATAAAGGACTTTGGAAAAGTCTCAGGGTACAAAATAAATGTGCAAAAAACAGTCACATTCTTATACACCAACAACAAACAGACAGCGAACCAAATAAAAAGCACAATTCCATTCACAATAGCCACAAAACAATGAAATACTTCGTCGTCTTCCTAACCAGAGAAGTAAAAGATCTTTACAACAAAAACTACAAAACACTACTCAAAGAAGTCAAAGATGACACAAACAAATGGAAAACTATTCCATGCTCATGGATTAGAAGAATAAACATTGTTAAGATGTCCATCCTGCCAAAGGCAAATTACAGATTCAATGCAATATCCATTAAATTACCAACATCATTCTTCTCAGACTTGGAAATAACAATACAGAAGTTCATATGGAAATATAAATGACCATGAATAGTCAAAACAATCCTCAGCAAATGAAACAAAGTGAGAAGTATCACATTTCCAGACTTTAAACTTTATTATAAGGCCCATAATCAAAACAACCTGATATTGGTACAAGAACAAGCATATAGACCAATGGAACAGGATAAAGATTTTGGAAGCAAAACCTCAACTTCTCAACCAACTCACCTTCAACAAAACCTCCAACAACAACCACTGGGGAGGAGAACCTGTTTAGTAAATGGTGCTGGGAAAACTGGTAGACCACACGTAGAAGAATGAATCAGGATCCCTACCTATCACCATACACAAAAATCAACACCAAATGGATCAAAGACCCAATGTAAAACCCCAATCTTTAAGAATCTTAGAAAATGCAGGAGATACCCTTATGGTAATCAGAATCAGCAAACAATTCCTGAACAAAAGCCCATACGATAAGAGATAAGATAGACAAGTAGAAGTTCATCAAACTGAAAAACTTCTGCAAAGCAAAGGAAACCATCAAGAGATAAGGGAGTCAGCCCACAGAATGGGAAAAAATATTTGCTAACTATGTATCTGACAGAGGCCTAACATCCAGGATCTACTAGGAACTCAAAAATGCCGAAAGGAGAAAAGCAGACAGCTCCATTAAAAAATGGGCAATAGTGGGAATCTGCCTAGGGGCACACCTCATCAACAAGGGTAACTGCATAGTGAACATTTCTATGCCTAGCCCTGAATTGTACCCCATCATAGTTAAAATTAAAAAATTAAAAGTTAAAAAAAATGGACAAAAGACATGAATAGACATTTCTCAAAAGAAGACATATGAGCAGCCAACAGACACATGAAAAGATTCTCAACCTCAATAATCATCAGAGAAATGTAAATCAAAACCATATTAAGATACCACCTAACTCTAGTAAGAATGACCATCATTAATAAAACAAACAACAACAGATGCTGGTGAGGATGCAGAGAAAAGGGAACACTTCTACGCTGTTGGTGGAAATATAAACTAGTTCAAGTTCTATAGAATACAGTGTGGCGATTCCTGAAAGAACTAGAAACTGACATTCCATACAATCCAACAATTCCCCTTCTGGGAATATATCCAGAGGAACTTAAATTACTCTACAAAAAAGATACCTACACACGCATGTTTATTGCAGCACTATTTACAATAGTAAAAACATGGAAACAATCATGCTGCCCATAAAAACTGGACTGGATAAAAAAAAAAAACGTGATGCATATACACAATGGACTATACACAGCAATAAAGAAGAATAAAATTATGGACTTCACAGAAACTTGCATGGATTTAGAGTTTACAATACTCAGTGACTTACCATAGAAACAAAGAACTGAGTACCATATGTTCTCTCTCATAAGCAGACCCTGAACATTTACCATAATACTATAAGAAAGGGATTGGCAGTAGCCAGAAACTGCTGGGGATGGTGGTGAACACATAACACTAATAAGCAAATCTGATCTCAAACCAGGCAAAGTTGGGACCAAAGGGAGGCCCAAAGTTTACCTGTACAATGACCACTTGTATACCTAATCCTGAATTGTACCCCACATCTTTAAAATAAAATAAATTTAAAAAAATTTTTTTAATTAATCTAAAAAATAAATCTCATAGAGCTTCCATTTGGGTCTGTGGAGCCTCCCAAATTTGTGTTCCTTTTGCAAATCCCAGGAAATTTAGAATGGCTAGAAAAAAATAATTAAAAACTTTTGTTTCAGCTAGCTTAATTGTATGTGCCTGAGAGTGACTTTCTTTCCAAAGGAAGAACAGAAGCGGCAGGGAAACAAGAAGAAGCTGGGACAAAGAAGGGACCTGCTTATCTTCTGGTCTCCCTCCAGAGCCCCGTACTGTCAAAACCTAACAAGAATCCAGAGTACAAGAAGAATTGTGTTTGTAGTCTCAGTCCCACAGACAGAACAGAGAAGAGTGGGTTTGAAGCTGAGACACAATAGCTGAATTGCTAAGACTCTACCAAGGATAGCAATACTATTGGCAAGACTTGGGGCTAGCAATGAGACTCAATCCAAAATGAATCTACCAGAGAAATGACGTTACTCTCCTTGATTTAAATGGATAAAACCTACACATGCTTTTGCTTTGATTGCCCAGGTGTAAGATTAAATGAGTCTACTTCTAACTTTCTGACAATTTTGAGGACACACAAAAATCTATAGGGTGATCTGAGTTGATTCTCAGAGAGACAAGACAGGTATATAATTGTAATTTATTAAGTAGAAACTTAATCATTCTGTACCATGTAGGGAAAGAGATTGTAGGAGCAAAAGGGAGCTAGATTAGTCTATGAAAAGACATTCAAAAATGTGTGCCCCCAGTGACGATTGTAGGCCTGGTATTCTCAAACAGACTGTGAAGTAATAATATAAATTGTGGGTTGGCAAAAATTAAATATTCAAGGTAATGAGTCTAATTAATTATAAGAGAGTGTTCTTTTTAGTAAGAGTCAGTAACTGCTAAGGGCAGGTTAGCTGCCAGAAAGGTACACTTGCATGGAGGATTTAAAGTAACAAGAATAGGCTGGGCTTGGTGGCTCAAGCCTGTAATCCCAGCACTTTGGGAGGCCGAGGTGAGAGGATTGCCTGAGCCCAAAGGTTCAAGACCCGCCTGGGCAACTTGGCGAGACTTCACCTCTACAATAAATCAAAAAATTAGCCGGGCATGGTGGCATGTGCCTGTAGTTCCAGTTACTTGGAAGGCTGAGGCAGAAGGATTGCCAGAGTCCAGCAGGTCAAAGCTGAGGTGGCCGTGAGCATGCCACTGTACTCCAGCCTGAGCAACAGGGTGAGACTTCAACTCAAAAAGAAAAAAAAAAAAAAAAAAGTAACAGGAATGTTGGTAGAGTACTTAAATTTGTAGAAGATAATTGGCTTCCTCTGCAGCCACAAGTGCAGCCTTTACGCTCAAGGGGTAAAATTAATTAATGCCTTCAAAATCTCCATAAAAATCATTGTTTTTCCTTCATTGAGATAGGATAGCTTCAGTAGAAGCTTATTTCAGTCAAAACAAGAAACCCAGTTAATGGGGGCAGCCTCCAGAGCCTAAGACAGCCAGAAACCACACTTTCTCATTTTCTTCCTGCTTACTGTACTGATATTGGGAAGAAAGTGGATAAAATTATCTTGGTTTGCTGTTATGCTAATGCCTTCCTCATTAGAAGGCTGGGATTCAGGGATTGTAGACATTGGCAAGAAAAAGTGAACATGCTTGATCATTTATTTTGTGCATCATCTAACACAAAGACTTGTTCCTCAGTCTTTTCTCTTTGGAATCTCCTATGGCATTTCATGTAGATTTATCTACAGACAGAGAATGTTTAAGTCATATCTACTTAAGAACTCTGGTTTATGTGATATTTGTTTTTCATATTAACACGTTGTTTGGCCTTTGGCTTTTATATCAACTTCTCTTTGCCCGGGTTAAGTTGAGTCAACTTTAGATCATTAGACCTAAAGTTGACTCAACTTTAGATCATTAGACCTAAAGTTGCTTGCTGTGCTGACAAAAATCCAGATTTTGACACTTCAGAGGTGAGCCATGGTGAATTCCCCAAGGTAAATGACTTATTTGGAGTCTCAGAGCAGCTAGCCAGTGGAGGTTCCCTGCTCTTGTAGGACAATGTTCTGTTCAAGCTAAAAAAGATATTAAAGTCCAATTTAAGGTGGCCTTTTCCACCAAATAAAATTTTTTTAAAAACTTAACCAAAGTTTAGTTCTACCCTAAACAGTCATGTTTTTATGACTTTATTACTACTTTTTTGGCATAAATAACAAAGAAAAGTGAATTTCTATGAGAAGAGAAAAAAAAACACAAGACAGTGGGGATCTCTTTTAAAAATAAATAAGTGGAACTTAATTAAACTAAAAATCTTCTGCCTAGCAAATGAAATAATCAATACAGCAAATAGGCAATCTATGGAATGGGAGAAGATATTTCCAAACTATATATCTGGGATTAATATCCAGAATCTACAAATAACTCAAGCAAATCAGCAAGAAAAAAGCAAATAACCCCATTAAAAAATGGGCAAATGACAAGAGCAGACATCTCTCAAGATATACCAATGGCCAACAAACATGGAAAAAGTTTCAACATCACTCTTCATCAGAGAAATGCAAAATCAATCACAATGAGATACCCCCTACACCAGTCTGAATGGCCATTATTAAAAAAATTAAAAAACAATAGATGCTGGAGCAGATGTGGAGAAAAGGGAACCCTTATACACTGTTGTTAGGAGTGTAAGTTAGTATAATCTCTGTGGAAAGTAATATGGAGATAACTAAAAAAACCAAAAGTAGTTCTGCCATTTGATCCAGCAATCCTGCTACTATGTATCTACCCTAAGGAACAGAGGTTGTAGTACAAAAAGGACACCTGTACCCGCATGTTCATTGCAGCACAATTCACAGCTGCAAGGCTGTGGAATTGAACTAAATACCCATCAAACTATCACTGGATCATTAAAATGTGGCATATATACACCATGGAATACAACACAGCCACAAAATGGGATTCAGTAGCAACATGGAAGCTGCTGAAGATCATCATTCTACATGAACTGACTCAGAAACAGAAAATCAAACACATCATGTTCTTACTCATATGTGGTAGCTAAATGGTCACAGAGATGGAAATAATAAACAATGGGGACACCAATAAGGGGGGAGCATGGAGGAGGCTATGGTTCAGAAACTACCTATGGGGAACAATGTTCACTATCTGGGGAATAGGCCATCTGAGACCCAATCCCCACCACTGCACAATATGTCCATGTAACAAATAACACGTGTACCCCTGAATCTAAAATAAAATAATTTTAAAAATGCACTCACATGCAGATCTATACATGAAGCAGATGAAAGAAACTACTCTACTGAAGTAGGGTTGAGCCTGTATTCTGGTCTACTAGAGCTCTGTAGGCTTTTGCTTAAAACCACATCTAATCTACTAAAAAGTTTGAAATGAAGAAGAGGTTAGGTTTTTTTTTATTATTATTCAATATTTTTTATTATGATATTGTGGGGTACAGTTAACGGTTAGGTGTACAAATATGCCTCGTTCAGGCACCCTTGTTGATAGGAAGTGTCTCCCCATCCCCAGACAGATATTTACTCCCATTAATCCCATCACCCTAATCCTCCCCCCCCATAGTTTCTCACCACTGTCAGCCATTTTCTTGTGGTAATACGTTGGGCGATCAAGGTCTATATATGAGTGAGAACATGTGATACTCAGTTTTTTGTTTCTGTGAGACGTCACTCAGTATTATAGACTCTAGTTCCATCCAAGTTGCTGCAAAGTCATGATTTTGTTCTTTTTTATGGCTGCATAGTATTCCATTGTTTATATGTACCACATTTTAAAAATCCAGTCCTCTTTTATGGACAGCATGGTTGCTTCCATGTTCTTGCTATTGTGAAAAATGCTGTGATAAACATACGTATCCAGGTATTTTTTTTATAGAGTGATTTGAGTTCTTCAGGGTATATTCCCAGTAGGGGGATTTCAGGGTCATATGGGAGTAAATATCTGTCTGGGGATGGGGAGACACTTCCTATCAACAAGGGTGCCTGAACGAGGCATATTTGTACACCTAACCCTTAACTGTACTCTACAATATCATAATAAAAAATATTGAATACAAAAAATCAACAAAACAAAAAGAACATTCTTTGAAAGGATAAGCAAGATAGCTGGTTCCCTAACCAAATTGACCAAGAAAGAGAGGAAAAGCCCAAATGAGCACAATCAGAAACATAAAAGATGAAGTCACATCTGACCCTGAAGAAATGCAAAGGTTTGTCAGGAACTACTACGTACATTGTAAGGAAACCAACTTGATAGCTTGAAGGAAATGGAGAACTTTCTGATATCACACAACCTCCCTATGTTGAATCAAGAAGAAATTGACAACTTAAACAGACCAATAACAATCAAGGGAATTGACTACCTCATAAGAATACTATCTACCAAAAACAAAAACAAAAACTCTTGGATCAGATGACTTTCTAGCAGAATTATGCAAGACATACAATGAGGATGATAACAAGGCTTTTGAAAGTATTTCACATGATTGAGAATGATGGAACTATCCCAAAATCATTTTATGATGCTCACATTGTGTTGATACCCAAGTCAGGTGAAGACCCAACAAAGAAAGAGAACTACAGGCCGATATCTCTGATGCATATGGATGCTAAAATTTTCACCAAGATTCTAGCAAAGAAGATTCAACAGCACATCTCAAAAATCATCTATCACTGACAAGTAGGCTTCATCTCTGGGATGTAAGTTGAGTTCAACATTTGTAAGACCATAAATATAATTAAAGACATCAACAGACATCAAAACAAAAACAACATGATTATATCATTAGATGCACAAACAGCTTCTGATAAAATCCTGTGCCCCTTCTTGATAAAAACCCTCAAACATCTAGGCATAGGTGGATCATACCTCAAAATAGTAAGAGCCATCTATGAGAAACCTACAACCAGCATACTCAGACAAAAATTGGAATCATTTCCCCTGAAACCTGGAACAAGACAATGATTTCCATTCTCACCCATTCTGTTCAACATGGTTTGGGAAGTCCTATCTAGAGCAATCAGAGAAGAGAAGACAATCAGGGGTACCTAAATAGGAAAAGGGAAAGTCAAGTTGTCTCTTTTTACAGATTACATGATTATATACCTTGATAACCTATGAGAATTTAGCACTGATTAATGAGTTTGGGGAAGTCTCAGGGTATAAAATAAATGTGCAAAAGACAATTACATTTTTATACACCAATAACAAACAAAGAGAAACCCAAATAAAAACACAATCCAATTCATAATTGCTACAAAAAATGAAATACCTTGGCATCTCATAACCATAGATGTGAAAGACCTTTAAATGAAAACTACAAAACACTACCAAAAATATTAAAGATGACACAAAGACATGGAAAATATTGCATGATCATGGATTGAAAGAATCAACTTTGTTAAGATGTGCATTCTACCTAAGGCAATTAACAGATTTAATGCAAAATCCATCAAATTTTCAGCAACATTCCTCTCAGACCTAGAAAAAAACAATACAGGAATTCATATGGAACATAAATGAAAAAGAATAAGCAAAACAATCCTAAACCCAAAAAATAAAAATAAAATAAAAGCAGGAGATATCACACTCCCAGACATCCTTATTATAAAGCTACAATAATCAAAACAGCCTGGTATTGGTACAAGGTCAGGTATATAGACCAATGGAATATAATTGAGATTCCAGAAGCAAAACCTCAATTTCTCAACAAACACACCTTTGGCAAAGCCTCCACCATGCACTACTGGGAAGAGGAGAACCAATTCAGTAAATGGTGCTGAGAAAACTGACTGACCACATGCAGAAATATGAGACAGGACCCCTACCTATCCCCATACACAACAATTAACTCTAAATGGATCAGAGACCTAAATATAAAGCCTCAAAATATGAGAAACTTAGAAAATGCAGGCAACACTCTTATGGAAGTTGGAACTGGCAGCCAAATCCTGATCAAAACTCAACTTGTCCGTATCATAAGAGATCAGATAGACAAGTGGAACCTCGTTAATCTGACAAGCTTCTGCAAAGCGAAAGATACCATCAAGAGAACAGGGAGACAGCCCACAGACTGAGAAAAAAATCGTGAACTCCATGTCTGACAAAGGCCTAACATCAAGAATCTATAAGGAACTCAAACGTGCTGAAAAAAAAAAAAAAATAAACAGCCCCATATCAAAGTGGCAAAAGACATGAATAGACAGTTCTCAAAAGAAGACATACTAGAAGCCAACAGATACATGAAAACATGTTCAGCCTCACTAGTCATCAAAGAGATGCAAATTAAAACTACACTGAGATACCACCTAATCCACTCAGAATGGCCATAATCAATCATTCAAAAAATAACAGACACTGGAGAAGATGTGGTGAAAAGGGAAAAATTCTATGCAGCTGGGGGAAGTGTAAACTAGTACAGACTCTGTGGAAATCAGTTTGGCCATTCCTAGACGTTCTAAAAATCGACCTTCCATATAATGCAGCAAATTCCCTACTGGGAATATATCCGGAAGACCTCAAATCACTCTATAAAAAAGATAGCGGCACACATATGTTTATTGCAGCATTGTTCACAATAGCTAAAACATGGAACCAACTGTGTTGCCCATCTAAAGATAACTGGATAAAAAATGTGGTACATATATATGATGGAATATTATGTAGTCATAAACGAGAACAAAATCATGAATTTCGCGTCAACTTGGATGGAATTAAAGTTTATAATACTGAGTGATCTTTCACAGAGCCAAAGATCTGAGTATCACATATTCTGATTTATAAGTGGACCTTGAATAACTACCATAATATTCTGTAAGAAATATACTGTAAGAAAAGGACGGAAAGTAGCAGGAAACTGCAAGGGGGAGGGGATGGAGAGTTGAGAGTGACAGTAGTCAATATCTGCCTGAGGAAAGGGGAACACACCTCATCAACGAGGATACCTGCACAATGAATATTTGTATATCTAACTCTACATTGTATACCACAATTTAAAAAAATGTGTACCCCAGTATTTGCCCTTTTTTGTGATTGGTACCCAGTGACTGGCCTTCCTGTGCGATCGAGTCCCAGATAAGGCATCTCTTCCATATTGTTGCACCAGTGACTGATATTTCTCCATTAGGGTGCCTTAGTGTCTTGGCCCCCCTCTATGATTGGTGCTTAGTGACTGGTCCTCATTTATAATGGTTGACTCAATGACTCACCATTCTCTGTCATGAGTGTCTCACTTGCTAAACCACCACTTCCATAATGAATACCCTGTTGTCTTGCCCTCTGTTGTGATGGGGGTCCCAATGACTGGCCTTTCTCTGTAATATGTGCTCCTTTCTCTGGTCCTGCATTGTTATTTGTGCATCAGTGACTGGTCTTCATATATGATGGAAGCCCTAGTGACTAGCCCTCCACTGTGATAGGTGCCTCAGTAACTGGGACTCTTTCATTATTGGTTACCTCATGACCTACCATCCTCTGCTGGGTGCCATAGTTAATAGAGATCTTCTGTGATGGGTGTCCTAGTAATTGTACTTCCTCCAATGTGAGTTCAATTGTGGCTAGCTCTCCTCTATGATGGGTGTCCCTAATTCTGTGTCTTCTCCATAATATGTGCCCCAGTGTGTCAGCCTTCTCCATAATTAGTGCTCCTTTAATAAGCCTCATGTGATTTGTGCCCAGTGATTTGCAGCCTCCAAACTGGGGACTCAAGTGATTAGTATACTCTGTCATGTGGTGTTCAGGTAATTGGGCCTTCTCCATAATTGGTATCTGAATACAGACACTCCTTTGTGATAGGTGCCATAGTGACTGGATCTGCACAGTGATGCATGTCCCAGTGATGGGCCCACCTCTCTGATGGGTACTTCAGTGTCTGGCTCTCCTTTGTGATAGGTGACCCAGTGACTGACTCTTCACTGTGATAGTTGCCCCAGTGACTGGGCCTCCTCCATAATGGGAATCCCAGTGACTGGATTTTCTCCATTATATGTGACCCAGAGACTGTGCCTCCTATGTGAATGGTGCCCAGTGACACACAATTCTCTATTTTGGGTGCTCAAGTGACTGACCTTCCTTTTTGATGTGTGACTCAATGAAAGGACCTCCTCCATATTATATACCCCATTGACTGGCCACCACTGTTATTGCTGCCTAGCTAACTGGTCTTCATATATGATGGGTGCCCCAGTGACTACCCTCCTCTGTTATGGGTGTTCTAGTAACTGGGCATCCTCCATAATTGGTGTCCCAATAACTAACCCTCTTCTCTGAGTCATTCCCCAGTGAATGATTCTCCTCTGTGATGGGTACCCCTCTTACAGGTACTCCTCCTTAATGGTGCTCCATTGACTGGCCCTTCTGTGTGATAGGTGTGCCAGTAACTGGGCCTACTAATAATGTGTGCTCCATTGACATGGACTTCTCTGTGATTGGTGCCACCATAATTGATCCTTCTGCATATTGAGTGCCTAAGGGACTAGCCCTCCTCTGTGAAGTGTGTTCCAGTAACTGGTCTTCCTCTATAATATTTGAGTCTCAATGAGAAACCCGCTTCTGTTTGTGGTGCCCCAGTGATGAGTTCTCCTGTGATGGGAGTCCCCGTGATTGACCCGTCTCTGTTACAGATACCCCAGTGACTAGGCCTCCTCTAAAATGAGTGCCCCAGTAATTGGCCCTCCTCTGTGATGGGTGTTCAAGAAACTGGCCCTCCTCTGTATAAAAATGTCCCAGTAACTTATTCTCCTAAGTGGTGGGTGTTACAGTGACAATTTTCCTCTGTGCCTACTGTTTCAGTGACTGGGCCTTCTACATAATAGGCTCAGTTACTAGCTCTCCTCTATTACTGGTGTCCCTGTGACTGTAACTCCTGAATTGTTTTCAGGTTACTGGCCAAACCCATAATAGATGCCCTGTGATATCTTTCCCAATGGCTGAACTTCAAATATGAAGAGAACCCCAGTGACAAGCCCTCCTCTGTGATGAGTGTCACAGTGACTGGGCCTTCTCCATATTGGGTGGTCCATCAATAGGGCATCTTCTGTAATTTGTATCCCATTGACTGTCCCTGATAGAAATAGTTTGCCCTATTGATTAATCCTCCTCTGTGATGAACGTTCCAGTAACTAGGTCTCCTTCATAATTGTTTGTTCAGTGACTAGCCCTCCTCTGTGTTGGGTGCCCCAGTGACAAGCACTCCTCTGTTATGGGTGTCCCAGTGATGTGCTTTTCTGTTTGATCGATGCTCCAGTGACTGGGCTTCCTGTATAAAGCATATTTCAGTGATTGGTACAATTATGTGATGGGTGTCCCACAGTCTGGCCCTCTTCTGTAATGAGTGTCCTACTGGCTGGCCCTAGTTTGTGATATGTGCCTCAATGTCTAGCTCTCCTCTGAAGTGGGTGTCCCAATGACTGACTGTCATCTGTTTTGGTTGTTCTAGGGATAGGGCTTCCTTCATAATGGTAGTCCCAGTGACTGACCCACCTCTTTAAAGGGTGTCCTAGTGATTAGCACCCCTCTGTGATTGATGCTTCACTGATAGGGTATTCTTTGTGATGGGAGCCTCATTGACTATTCCCCTTCTGTGATGGGAGTGTCAATAATTGGCTGCCCTTTATGATAGCCATGGCATTTCTTCATAATTTGCTTCCCAGTGACTGGCCCTACATTGTGATGGGTGTCCCAGTTACTAGCACTCCTCCTCATTGAGTACCCCACTGACTAGGTCTTCTCTATTATTGGTGCCTGAGTGACTGGATCTCCTTTGTGATTGGAGGCCCAGTGACTGACTTTCTCCTGAGATGTGTGCCACTGTGACTGTCCATCCTCTGTGTTGGGTGTCTCACTGAATGGGCTTTCTATTTGATCGGTGCTCCATTGATTGACTCTCCTTTGTAATCGGTAACCCAGTGACTGGCTCTCATCTGTGATTTGTACCTCAGTGATTGAGCTCCTCTTTGTAGGGTAGGCTGAGACCAGCCCTCAACTATAAGTGGTGTCCCAGTGAACTGACTTCCTCTTTGACAGGTGCCCCATTAACTGACCTTCCTCTGTGACCGGTGTCCTGATGACTGGTTCATTTCTGTGATTGTGTTCTTGTGACTGTCTCACTACTTTGAGTGTTTTGCAGTGGATAACCTTCTTCTGTGATGGGTACCCCAGTGACTGATCTTCTTAAATAATGAGTGCTAAGTGACTGACCCTCCTCTGTAATCTTAGACACAGTGAATGGTCCTCCTCATTATGTGTGTTCAAATAACTAGCCCACTTCTATGAGGGTATGGCAGTGACTGACCCTTCCTTTAAATGGATGCCCAATTAATTCTCCCTCCTCTTTGGTAGGTAACCTAGTGACTGACACACCATTGTAATGGGTGTCTCAGTGATCGAATCTCTTTCTAATGGGTGCCTCAGTGATTGACTCTTCTCTGTAATAAATTTCTCAGTGACTGGCTTTCCTCTGTGATGGGTGCCCCGGTTACTGAATTTACTTATTGATTTGTTTTGAGTTGGAGTCTCACTCTGTCACCCATGCTAGAGTGCAGTGGCACACTCACTCTCACCCCAGAGTCGACTTGCTGGGCTCTGAAGAGTCTTTCACCTCAGCATTCCAAGTAGCTGGAACTACAGGCAGTTCTACCACACTCGACAATTTTTATAAATTTATTGTAGAGATAACATCTCACCGAGTTATCTGGCCTGGTCTCAAACCCACAAGCTCAGACAATCCACTGGCCTTGGCCTCCCAAATTACCAGGTTTACTGGCTTAGCCACCGAGCCTGGCTGGATCTATTTTTTGATGAATTCCCCAGTGATAAGCTCACTGCTGTGATGGTTGTCCCAGTGATGCGATCTCTTCTATTATGGCTGCTTTTGGGGGTTTTCTTTCTTCTGTAGTGAGTGCACAATTGACTGTTCTGTCCCTCTTCTGTGACTGGTGTCCCAGTGACAGCCTCCTTCATAATGGGTGCTCAAATGACTAGATGTCTTCTGTGATGGATACTCCTATGACTGGCCATCCTCTGTGATTACTGACACAGTGACTGGCCCTCATCTATAATGAGAACTCCTCTGACTGGCTCACCTCTGTAATGTGTACCTCTATGACTAGCTCTCCTATGTTATGGGTGCCTCAGCTACTGGTCTTCTTTAGTGATGGGTAACCAAGTGACTGGTTCTTCTGCATGATTGATATTCCAGTGACTGGTTGTCCTCTGTGATAGTTGTCCCAGAAACTGACTCTACTTTATGATGAGTCATGTCATAACTAGCATTTTTTCTGTGATGGTCGGCCCAGTGCCAAAGCCTCCTCTATAATGTGTGCCCCAATGACTGACCCTTTTGTGATGGGTATCCCAGTGACTAGCCCTCTCTTCTAATGGTGTTTTTGCTGACTAGCAACCTTCCATAATTGGTGCCCTGGTAACTAGTCCTCTTCTGCAATGGGTGCCCAAATGGCTGGCCCTTCTTTGTGAGGGGTGTCCTGGGAACTGAGACTACTCTGTAATTTGTGTACAAATTTCGGACCCTCTTCTGTGTTGGGTTGACCATTGACTGGCCCTCTTCTGTGATTAGTGCCCCAGTGTCTGGCTTCCCTCCCTAATAGGTGCCCCAGTGACTGAACCTCATTTGTGATGGGTACCTCTGACTGGTATCCTCTGTGTGGGGTACTAAGTGACTGCATGCCATTGTTATGGGTGTCCCAGTGACTCGTCTCATTCCAGTGATTGGTTCTAATCTATGATGTGTGTTCCAGTGATTGGATCTCTCTGTGGTAGGTTTACCAGTGACCGGCTCTTTTCTTGTAGGGGTCCCCAGTGATTCACCATCTTCTGTGATGGGTTTCCCAGTGAATTACTAACCTATGATGGGTTAGTAAGTAAGCAAGTTCATAATGCTGAAATTACAGGCTCTTCTCTGAGGCCAGAGTCCCTGTGACTGGTCCTTCTCCATAATTTTTGTCCTAGTAACTGGATTACCTCTGTGAGGAGTGTCCCAGTGACTGACTTTCCTCCACAATGGGTGCTGCTGTAACTCTCCCTCCATTGTGATGAGTGTCCTAGTGAGTGGACTTGCCCTTTCATGGATGCCCTTGTGATTAGTAATTCTTCTAATGGGTGCTCAGTGATTGGCCCTCCTTGGTGATGAGTTTCTCAGTGACTGGTCTTTGTCTCTGCTGTGTGCTTCACTGACTGACTCTCCTTTGTGATGGTTGTCCCAGTGATTGGCTTTACTTTTTGATGGATAGTCAGTGATAGTCTATCCTCTCTGATGCTTATCTCAATGATTGAATTTCCTCTCTAATGGATTCTCCAGTGAGTAGCTTCCTTCCGTGAAAGGTGTCCCAGTGTCTGGCCCTCATCTATAATACATGCCCCAGAGTCCTACACTTCTTTGTGTTGGGTGACCCAGTGACTGTCATTCTTCTGTGATGGGCGCCCCAGTGTCTGACTCTCTTTAGTGGTCAGTTCTCCAGTGACAGGCCTCCTTCATATTGGTGTGCCTGTAATGATCCTTCCTCTTATAAGTTCCTTATTGACTGTGCCTCTGCTGTGATTGGTGCCAGTGACTCATCGTCTTCTTAATGTTTGACCCAATGACAAGCACTCTTCTCTGCTGGGTGTCTCACTTGCTGGGCCACCTTTTTAATGCATACCCCATTGAGTGTCTCTCCATTGTCATTGGTGACCCAGTGGCAGGGTCTCCTCCAAAATGGGTGCGTCAGAACCAAGCCCTCTTTGGTGATGTGTTTCCCTGGTTCTGGGCCTCCTTTCTATAGATATTCCAGTGATTGGTCCTCATCTGTGATGGGTGTCATAGTGACTTGCCCTCCTCCATAATAGGTGCTCTATAGACTGGGCATCCTCTGTGATTGGTGCCATAGTGACAAGCCCACACCAAATTGGGTACCCAAGTGACTAGCCCTCTTCTGTGATGCAGGTTTCAAGAACTGATCCTCATCAATAAATTATCTCCCAGTGACTAACCCTTCTTTGTGATGGGTATCCCATTGCCTGTGATGTGTTTTCTGGGACTGGCTCTTAATGTTCGATACCTAAGTCCCTGGACCTCCTCTATAATCATTGTCCCAATGTTTGACCCTCCTCTGTAATGGGTGCCCCAGGAACTGAAACATCTCTGTATAAAATGCCTCAGTGACTGATCCTTGTTTGTGATGTGTACCCCACTGATTCACTATCATCTTTGATTTCCACTTCAGTAACAGGTGTCTTACATAATTGGTGCATCAGCGACTAGCTTTCACCATTATGGGGGCCCCAGTCACTGAATCTTCTTCATAATGGGTGCTCTATTGACTGGTCCTTATCTGTGAAGGAAGCCCCACTTACTGATCATTTTTCATAAAGTTTTCCCCAGTGACAAGACTCCTTTGTGATGGTAGTCCCTTCACAACCGTACACCTTTGTGTTGAGACACTGGCCCTCCTCGATGATGGGGGCCATATTGACTGGCTTTCCTCTGTGAAGGTTTTCCCAGAGACTGACCCTCCATAATGGGTGCCTCAGTGACTGTCCCCATTTTTTGTTGCCTAATTTACTGGCCTACCTTTTTGATCAATACCCCACTGATAGACTCTTCTCTTTGATGTTTGTTCCAGTGACTGACTGTCTTCTGTGATCAATGCCCCTTTAATAAATTTTCTGGGATGTGTACTCCAGTGATTTTCCATCTTTCATAATGGATGTTCTGGTGTCTGACTGTCCTCTTCAATAAGAATGTCAGTGACTTGGCCCCTACCAAATGGTAGTTCCTGTGATTAGCCCGTTCTGTGAAGGGTGTCCCAGTATTGACCCTCCTCCAAATGCTCAGTGACTCCTGTTCATCTCTGATGTGTTCCAATATGACTGGGTCTCCATGGTGTTGTTTGGCCCATTAATTGACATTCCTCAA
>CAUYQG010165403.1:0-16292 GCA_963574415.1 Tarsius wallacei
CCAGCTATGTTCAGGGCTTCCCACCAGGGAATCTGCCCTGCAGCCATCAGCAGTCTCCATATCTTTTGCTGCTATACAGAGCAGCTCTTGTTGACGTTTTTGGGCCTGAAATACAAATAACCCCATTAAAAAGTGGACAAAGGACATGAATAGACTCTTTTCAAAAGAAGACATACAAGCAGCCAATAGACACATGAAAAAATGCTCAAAGGGAACATGTCTCTGCTATAGTCCTCTGCCCATGGCCACTTGTTCCACGGACCCAGGTGATCCATTGACTACACAGGGATGTCTGCTTAGTGGCCTTCCAAGTTGCTCATTCACCTTGAGCTGCCATCCACCCAACCAGCAGCTCTTTGTCATTCAGCTGAGAGTTGTTCATGGGGGACTGTCCAGGTGACAACAGAATCCTCCCTCAGCTCTGGAGTCAGCCTGAGAGACCCCCTGCTTATGAATGCCTCCTCCTTGCACTTGTCAGGGAACACAAACCTGCACAGCTATTTCCATTTCATCACAGGACTCTTCTGGGCACCGCCATCCCCATCAGAGGCGGTGACATCACCCAAAACATGGTGGGTATTTCAAGTTTTAAGATCATGTTCTGTCCTTCAGTCATAGGGTAGTTTCAATTAATGCCTGGGACCAAGTTAGTAAATGCCCTCAAATGGGAATTCTCAGTCCAAAGTCCCAGTAGTCATCACGGGGAGGCCCTCAATGGCTTTGCTCTAAGTCCCAGCCTATGCTCCACACAGGACTAATGCACAGAGAATAGGACAGCTTCTTTAAAAAATTTTTTTTTCCCAATTCTATTTTAGATTTAGAGGGTTCACATGCATGTTCATTACATGGACATATTGTGTAGCGGTGGCCCATTCCCCAGATAGTAAGCAGCGTCTATTATTTCTATCTTTGTGACCATTTAGCTCCTGCATACTCGTGAAAACATGCAGTGTTTGGTTTCCTGTTTCTGAGTCAGTTCACTTAGGATGATGATCTCCAGCTCCATCCGTGATACTGCAAAGGACATGATTGGAGAATAGAATAGCTTCCTCTCTACACTGCGGACTCAGGCAATTCCATTTGGTATACCCAACTATACTGCTTGAAGGGCATGCCTTCCGTATGATAGTACCAGGTGGGGAAACACACCCCAGTCTGATTCAGTGCCCAGCCTCCCATGAAACAATCAAGTGAAAGAGACACAGTGAATCCTGTGCAAACATACCAGTTTGCCCACAAACTTTTGCCTAATTCCATCAAACCTTACAATCCCACCTGTAAACTCCATCAGGACTTAAGCAACAGGTTTACAATACTGGATAGGAAAAGTATTTTCCATCCAGACATTATAGCCATCCCATAAAACATTCAGGTAAATGAAATGCGACTTCTTTACATAAAACTTACTTAAACCTCCCGACCTTCATAATCCTATCAACCCTTACATTTCCAGGGTCTTTTGATCTAATTGTAGCCAAGTCAGGGTTTCACCAATGGTTTTGATGTCACCGTAGGTGGGGTTCCCACATCAAGGAGTCCTGGAGCTTCTCTTCTCCCCCCCCCCAACAATTTTACCCACTAGTGTCCCCAGCAAGGTGTCAAGCCAAGGGACCCCGGCCCTTCTGCCTATCTCTTATTATTATTATTTTATTTTAAAGATGTGGGGTACAATTCAGGATTAGGGACATAAGTGGTCAATGTACAGGTGAAGTTTGGGCCTCCCATGGGTTCTCACTTTGCCTGGTTTAGGATCAGGTACCTTATTGATGCTCTGTGCCCCCCCCACCCCCCCTCACCTCTCCTGGCAGTGTCCTACTATGGCCAATCTCTTTCTTGTAGTATTATGGCAGATGTTCAGAGTCTGCTTACAAGTGAGAACATGTGATACTCAGTTCTTTGTTTCTGTGATAGATTACTGAGTATGATAGACTCTAAATCCATCCAAGTTGCTGGGAAGTCCATCATTTTGTTTTTCTTTATGGCTATGTAATATTCCATCACGTATATGTACCACATTTTTTTATTCCCATTTTCAATGGGAAGCACAGTTGGTTCCATATTTTTGCTATTGTGAATGGTGTTACAATGAACATGCATGCTCGTGTGTTTTTTCTTGTAGAATGATTTGCATTCCTAGGGGTATATTCCCAGAAGGGGAATTGCTAGGTCAAATGGAAGGTTGATTTTTAGATTTTTTAGAAATCACAACACTGTTTTCTACAGAGGTTGCACTAATTTACACTCACACCGACAGTGTAGAAGCGTTCTCTTTTCTCCATATCCTCTCCAGCACCTATTGTTTTTTGAGTTATTAATGATGGCCATCCTGACTGGAGTTAGGTGGTGTCTCCATGTGGTTTTAATTTGCATTTCTCTAATGATTAGTGAGGCTGAGAATTTTTTCATGTATCTGTTGGCTGCTCATATACCTTCTTTTGAGAAGAGTCTATTCATATCATTTGCCCACTTTTTAACAAGGTTATTTTTCCCCCCTTATTGGCATGTTTGAGTCCCTTGTAGATCTTGGATGTTAGGCCTTTGTCTGTATACAGTTGGCAAATACTTTTTCCCATTCTGTGGGCTGTCTCCCCACTCTCTTGATGTTTTCTTTTGCTTTGCCAAAACTTCTCAGTTTGATGAGGTCCCACTTGTCTATCTTATCTCTTATGGCTTGGGCTTTTGGGGTTTTGATCAAGAATTGGTTGCCTATTCCAATTTAAGTAAGGATGTCCTGCATTTTCTAAGATTGTTATAGTTTGAGGTTTTACGTTTAGGTCCTTGATCCATTCGAAGTTGGGTTTTGTGTATTGTGACAGGTAGGGGGTCCTGTTTCATTCTCCTGCATGTGGTCAACCAGTTTTCCCAGCATCATTTACTGAACAGGTTTTCCTCTACCCAGCGGTTGTCTGTCTTTATCTTGACTGGCCTGCCTAGCCATTGCCCTAAGTGGCTGATGGTCAGTTTTCTCATTGCAAACTCTGTCTTCAACTTTTTAAATGTCTCCAAACTGGGGTAAGTAGAGCAGACTGGTTTGGGGCTCTTTCATGTTGGAAAACAAGCAGAAGCCCCTTTCAGTCCATCCAACCTTCCATAGTATTGGATCAAGACCTTTGTCTTAACCCCATCAGCATGCATTTTATTCATTTCTTTTCTTAATAACCTTCTAGAGATTTTTCACCCTGCTAGGATGAGTCCTGTACTCTCCCCTTTCTTTTTCCTCTTCATTCTGCTCCTGTTAATATTTGCTCTGTTGTGCCAGGCGCAGTGGCTCACCTCTATAATCCCAGCAATTTGGGAGGCTGAGACTGGATGATTGTGTAAGCCCAGGAATTAGAGACCAGCCTGGGCAATATAGTGAGACTTCATCTCTCCAAAAAAAATAAATTAGCCAGGCATGGTGGTGCACCCCTGTAGTCCCAACTAATCAGAAGACTGAGGCTGAAGGATCGCCTGAGGTCAAGGTTACAGTGAGCCTTGATCTTGCCACTGCACTCCAGCCTGGGTGACAGAGTGAGACCTCATATGTATTTATATACATATATATGTATTTTTTTCTTTATTTGCCTTATTTCTTAATTCCCATTTTAAAATTTCCACCTGAGTGGGAAAAGTCCTTTGACTATCCCCTCTGCCTTTCCCATGAGAGGTGGCTGAGACAGAAAATTAGATAAGGCTTCTAGGACTGTCCTTCAATCTTGCAGTAGTAAAATTACACGTGGGGTGTCCACGTCAAAGAGGCCCTCTTGACCACCACATTTACCCTGACCTGGGTAATGGGCATGTTCAGCAGATGAATAGCCAGGTCATCATAAAGCCAGCCCCACGTGGCTTGCATAGGAAGCAGGTCAGCTGCTTTATCTGGGGTGTTGCACTTGACATTCAAAGGAGGAGAGGCCTATTCTTCTCAGGATAAACAGGCCTACCCATACTTTCAACCAGTCCACCAGGCTGGCAGTTCCCTCGGGAATAACCTGCCATGTGTCTGGACCACTTGAAGCCATCTGTGCTGTGGGTCCTGCATCAACCCAAACACGCCCTTCCACTCTGCAGCTGTTCCTAAATTAGTTGCCTCACAGTCCGCTTTAGCAAGGGCTCCTCAGGAAGTGAATGGTACTGATCCACAAAATAAACAATTCCTCCACACCACACCCACTGACTTCAATGGATTTTTGGTTTTGCTCTGCCCCTATAGGGACTACCTTCTGGTGACCAAAAATATTAGAGGTATATTTTGTTGTTCCCGCATAATTTTTCCCTTTGGGGGTGACTTTGAGGCCAATGGCCAAAGTTCAAACCCACTGAAATCCTAGCTTGGCCTAGAATCAAGGTTTAACCCAGCACTGCCTTTTAATTTCACTTTAGCTGTTACATATAACAATAACCAAGGTCAGGCTAGGTGGGGTGGCTCATACCTATAATCCCAATGCTTTGGAAGGCCGAGGAGGGAGAATAACTTGAAACCAGTTGTTTGAGACCAGCCTGGGCAACATAGCAAGACTCCATTTCTTAAAAAAAAAATTTTTTTTTAATTTAAAAAACCAATGGATTGATTATTTTGCCCTTTTCTTATTAGTTTGAATTTCCTTAATGTAGTCAGTAAACCAGCTTCCTGGAAGGTGGCTCTATCTCTCAATTCCGCTGGTAACTTTCACCGTTAGTAACTAAGCACAACACAGTTACATACACAGGTGACCATGTGTCACCAAGGACTCAAAGGCTCTTCACACCCCACCTTTTTAATACTTTCTCTCCCCAAACCACATGTTGCTAAGAGCCAGGGTCTTTCTAGCAAATTCAACTTCACTGACATCAACTTGTATAGTAGGAAAAAGTAAAGAATAAAAAAAATTTTAACAGCGATTTAGGAAGGTCTTTTAAAAGTAATAAAGTAGCCGGGCTCGGTGGCTCAGCCTGTAATCCCGCGCCTTTGGGAGGCTGAGGTGAGTGGATTGCCTGAGCCCGCGGGTTCGAGACCCGCCTGGGCAAGCGAGACCTCATCTCTACAATAAATCAGAAAAAATCAGCTGGGCGTGGTAGCGCGCGCCTGTAGTTCCAGCTACTTGGAAGGCTGAGGCGGAAAGATCGCCGGAGCCCAGCAGGTCGAGGCTGCGGTGGCCGGGAGTGACCACTGCACTCCAGTCTGGGCGACAGAGTGAGACTCCAACTCAAAAAAAAAAAAAAAAAAGAAAGTAATAAAGTAAGAAAAGTCATTGAAAGCTGGTCAAGGATGCCACCAGAGGCCCAGAAATCAGGAGGCCAAGGTGGTTTATTGACATGTCCTTTAGCGGGAGCTACAATTTTGTGGTTTTAATTTTGCCATTCTTATTTTCTCCATCTGCCTCCACTTTTAAAATATATGTATTTTAGAGAAAATAGCAGACAACCTGCCATTTCATTCCTAAACACTTCAGTATTCTAATTGATTAGGCCTCCTTTTTAAAAGCATGATCACACCTAATGAATTACAAATAATTCTTTTATATCACCTAATATCCAGTCCACGTTACAATTTCCCCAATTTTCTCAAAGACCATTTTTACAGCTGGATCCAAACCCAGTCCACTCATGGTTGATTTCACATCTCTGCAGTCTCATCAGTTCCTTGGAGAAACAGGATCCTCAGAAACTGGATTTGGCTCTCACTCCTTATACTGTCATTTAACTTGTTCCTTTATTCTCAAGATGGCCTTTAAACAGATTTTGAGACTTGATTGGATTCAGGTTATGTATTAGGTTGTTTTCTGTGCACTACTGATTGTGTTACAACATGTCCCATTTTTAGTGAAGGTGTCGTCAGCCTGATGCTGCCAATATGAAATTTCTCACTGACATTTCACCTACTGAATTTAAGATCTATTGAAGACCAATGCTGAGATTCATTATTTCAAGTGACTTAAAAAACAAGATTATAAGCTCATAGATTTTTAAAAATTACTTCATGTGTTTCAAACCATTGCAGTTATTATTATTTTTGATGTCCAAAGTGTCACACTTTAGACCAACAGGAGCATCTTCACATGGCCTCTTTGCTCTGTTGATATAACCAACAGTCTCCATCCTCTTGTCTTCTCCCAACTGAATGTCCCTTCTTCTGATGTGGAATTGGTGGTTTTCCCAAGGAGGTCCCTCTCTTCCACCCCCTGCTCCAGACTGAAGGTATACAAAATTAAGAGGTAGTGGGTCCTCGTCTTTAACTAAATCATAAGAACTAGATTTTGAGTGGTGCACTTACAGCTTTACTGTGAATTCAAAGACCTGCTTCTGACTCATTTTTTAAAAATCAATTTGGAATTAATTCGTGTTAGCATTATAGGCTCCCTTTGACTCTAGCATACACACACAATTGTGCTGAATGCCCTTATCATAAACATGGGAGGGTTGCATCACTGTTTTCCTTAATGCTCTGTACAAACAGTCTTAAGAAATGATAACTGAATTTGCCACATTCTAAGAATAAAAGAATAAAAAATTATTTGAACAGATATAGAAAGAAAGAAATAATAACTTGGTTAAGGAGGAAACTGGTTGGCAATCCAAACTTTAAAAAAATAAAAGCTGAGAATTATGGCAATGAAAATCTTAAAGAAAACATCATTTTCTTCTCATTCTCCAGTGGTACAATGAGTCATATATAAAGGACATTTCTTCTGTCTCTATTAGATTCACTCTCACTTTGAAGAAGGCAGTCCAACCCAGAAGGTGATTCCTTCTTGAGTTTCTGGAGAGGTTAAGTGACCAAGAAAATTCTAACTGTATATAGTCATTAGTAAGGGCTTTGTTCTGGCAAATGGAACTGTGTGAAGGCCTGGAACTGCCAGGCCCGAGAGCTCTGAACAGTGAGGGCCGGCTGCACACTCAGCTTCATGGAGGGGAAAGAAAAGATAGCTTTTCCTCACCCATTGCTGGGTTCATGGCTGAGGCCCCTGTTAACAAGAGACGGATTTACAGGAGAAAAACATGCAAATGTATCTAAGCTTTACATGACATGGAGTCTTCAAAAATGAAGACCCCCAAGAAACAGGGAGGTTTGAATATCTTTAAGCTTGGATTTGATGCAAAGAAGACAGTTGTGGAGAAGTACGAAAGGACGAAGGGGGTATAATCTCACGGGCATAAGCAAGGGGGATGCAGCAAGGCCTGTGTATTCATTCTTGTCTGTGTCCCTGTGTCTTCAGACATAAGGATGCTCCTATCCCGCAGGGGTAGGAAGGGCACTGGAACGAGGGTCTCAAGACCTACTTCAGAAAGGAGGTTGGCGGAAGAGACTGACCTGCTTCTGTTGTTTTCTTCAGTGCCAAGGTGCCATATTTTGGAGTGACATGTCCCGAGCCCCATTACTAACTAATTTGGAAGTTTAAGGTTTGTGTCTTGTCTTTTAAAGCACAGGGCCCAGTTATTTAATTTTATGTGTGTGACTTCTAGAGCTACTAGGCTTGATGTGAAGACTGAGAGTGTAAGAGGGAGAAGAAGACATACTGCTTGGAGAGAAGGAACCCTGGGACCCACAGTGAGTGGCTCATCCACATGTCTCCTCCTCCTCCTTGTAATGGATACCTCCTCATCTCATCGCCAGGCTAATTCCCATCTCCTGAATCAGAGGAAATCAGCACAGGACTATCATTTTGTGGGGAAAATAGAACCATTAAAGATAAATAAGCAGGACCAGGTGTGGTGGTTCACACTTGTAATTCCAGTGCTTTGGGAGGCTGAGGCAGGAGAATTGCTTGAGGCCAGGAGTTTGAGACCAGCTTGGGCAACATAGTGAGACTCCACCTCTATAAAAAATTTAAAAATTAGCCAGGCATAATGGCATACATCTGTAATCCAAGCCACTCAGTATGCTGAGGCAAGAGGATCACTTGAGGCCAGAGTTAAAGACCAGCCTGAGCAACACAGTGAGGCTCTATCTCTATAAAAAAAAAAAAAAAGAAAAATTAAAAATTAGCCAGGCATGGTGACGTGCACCTGTAGTCCCAGTTACTTGGAAGGCTGAGGCAGGAGGACCACTTGAGTCCAAGAGTTTAAGACCAGCCTGGGCAACACAGCAAGGCCCTGTCTCTATAAAAAAATAAAAATTAAAAATTAGCCAGGCATAGTGGCAGGCACCTGTAGTCCCGGCTACTCAAAAGGCTGAGGCAGGAGGATCACTTGAGCCTAGAAGTTTGAGGCTGCAGCAAGCTGTGATTGTGCTACTGTATTTCAGTCAGGGAGACAGAGCAAGACCCTGTCTCAAAAAAAAAAATTGATAATCAAATAAAATAAAAGTCAACATTGCTGAAGGAAGCCCGAGAAGAGTTCAAATCAGCCCTCCTGCAGCCTTCCTCAGCAGGATGGCAATTGAAGTGGGTTTGAGTTGCCTTCTCCACACATTGAACTTGCTGGCTGGTGCTAGCCCCTAACTCTGCTTGGGGAGGTAACCACTGGTCCTGCAATACCCTGGGTGAATTCACCTGAGAAGTGTGCCAGCTCCCAGATCCTCTCATGAAGACAAGATTAGAGCACATTTCAGGGCTGGCCCTGGTGGTGATGAGAAAGTCAGCCATATGGAGAGCTGGGGATATTTACTCTGAAAAAGACAAGAATCTGAGGCAAGAGGAAGTTATTTTCAAAGATCCAAAGTTCTGCACAGGAAGTCGTTATTTTGGTTTTTTGTTTTAATTTTATTTTATTTTAGATTCAAGGGGCTACATATGCAGGTTTGCTACATAGGAAGGTTTTAACCTAATATATCCAACCTCAGAAGGGAGAATAATGTCCAAATGTATGGAAGACTCTGAAAGATGAATTCTGGTGCACCATGAGGAAATCTCTCCAGCAATCTACAAGTTCCAACAATTGCATGGACTTACCGATACAGGAAGTATGTATGTGTCACTACTTGGACACAGGTGTTGTTGAGAAATTGAAGCATCAGATGGAGCTACTCATGTCCTCTGAGATGCCTGCCACCTGGGAGTTTCCATGATCCACAATTCTGGGTCAAAGCAGACTACCTGCTGCTGTGTCTGGCCACGGAGCCCTATACCCACCCAGCAGTGATGTAAATGGCAGAAGGGAATTGAAGATAAAGGCACGTATAGGATGGGTGGGGGACAGGGAGGAAGGAAAAAGGAGAAAGGGAAAGAAAGAGTGAAAGTGTCTTAGTGAATGACTACTAAGTATGGAAGCCACTCTGCTCAGTAGCAATCCTGAGTGATCTCATCCATCAGCTCTCTGACTTAGGGACAATCGCCATTTACAAGAGGAACCATGAGCTTACCCAGGTCACATTGATACCATAGGACCAGGCTAAGCTGCAGTCTAGACTGTTGACGGTCCCCTCTAGTCTCATTGCATATCCCCATTAGCTGCAGAGAGAATCCATGGCACCCACTACTGTGAGACAATCTGCTTTCATCATTGTCTCAGGTAGACTTCAACTTAGCCA
This sequence comes from Tarsius wallacei, assembly GCA_963574415.1. Lineage (NCBI taxonomy): Eukaryota > Metazoa > Chordata > Mammalia > Primates > Tarsiidae > Tarsius > Tarsius wallacei. Next base: position 9,428 of record CAUYQG010165403.1, read on the forward strand.
AAGGGGTTCCACCAGACCCCAATTTTAGCAGGCATCATCTGCTAAAATCATCCTGCTTAACAAGTGACCCAAAATCCCCTCCTCCACTGCTGAAGGATCACCTGTTTCTGCCCTTTCACCCTTTCAGTACCTGGTGCCTGGCTTGCCAAGAGTAGGATTAATCCATCCTAACTTCCCACCTTAACTGCCCCCTGTCCTCTTGTGTGGGAGCTGAGAATGTTAGTCTGAGCACAGCTGGCCATCCTCGGTGCTGCCCAAAGGATAGCAACCTGGGAACAAAATTTATTTACATTGCAAAGGAGCCTGGTAAAAGATTGAGAAATATTTCCAACATTAATTACAATAAATCAGATTATATGGATTAAATGATCAGGTTACCTGCTGGTCACCCTTCTGAATATGTAAACACCTCCAAGAATGAAGTGACAATTCTACAAGAGACTCGGACTCAAAACCCCTCTGTGGTTTCTCACCCATTAGTACTCACTGCTAATGTGGCTTTGCTGCAGGTTTGTGTCTGTCACCTAATGGGACTGATTTTGTGGCAGCTGTGCTGTGGACTAGCACACCCATGGAACAGTGTTGAGTGACTGTGTAAGCAAATGACTGAAAGCAATCTGAGGTCTGAATTTCTCCTTATCTGATTGTTCACTCTAAGTGATCCATGATGAATTTCAACATCACTCCTCCTCGGCCAAGGGAACACTTCTGGCCCTTATCTGGTGCTCTCTTGCTCATGGCTTGAAGATCTGGGGTCTTGACATGAGCCATGTCAATGGGTCAAACTCAAGTGCAAGCAAGTGTCTTTACATTTCCTAGTAAGAGGCAGTCAAGACCAGCTCTGGGCTCCCGGCAGGGAGCAAGGTTTGACACTTAAGTCACTTTTTAACTCACCCTCCCATATCCCTTGGGTGAAGAACAGGAAAGAGAGTGTGACACGAACAGGGGGCTGCAGAGCTTCTGGCTTGTGTGCTCAAGACACTGAGAAGTCCCTAGACCGCCCTGAGCCTATTTACTCAGCTCAGAGCAAATGGGCCACAGTGGGCCAGGGTGCCCCAGCGCAGAGCCCTCTGGGACCTTGACACAGCCATAGTGGGAGTCAGTGGGTGTCCTCACCAGCACCCCACCTTTTGCTTTTTTAAGAAAAACAAGAAGTTTGCTGCTGCAGTGAGGAGGAAGACTCCTAGCCACTTTCAGACCATTTATAACCACCAAGTATTTAACAGAAAAAAGAAGAAGAAAGAAAACTGGATGAACCTTCTGGTATTGTATTTGCAGATGTAGCAGCAGACTACCTTCTCTGCTTGGCAGTGTCACAATGCATCAGAGATCCTTTAGTCTGCCAGGAGAGGTAGATTGCCTGTTTCTCTTGCATTTGGATGCACTAACACCATCCTAAAGAGACATCCTTGACTTGTGAGGGTAGAAAGGGGGTGACCGCTTTGCTCCCCATCCTCAAGGCTAACATACCTATAACAGAAGATAGGTTAACAAGAGAAAGGCATGACAAAGTTATTGGATCATAGTTGTATGTGACACGGGATCCTTCAGAATGAAGAAGAGATGCAGGGAAAACTATCCATCTTGATGCTTGAGTTCCATAAAGAATGGACAGGTATGTGGAACTGTGATTGGACCAAATGGGTATGAGCTAATGCTCACAGCCTGAGCGGGGAAACCCAACAAGGCCTGTCGATTCAGATTTTTCTTGGCCTCTCTGAGCAGCATTCCTTCCCCCCAGGTATGGGGCAGGAATCCTCTGGAATGAGGGTCTTAATTTCTCTATGCTAGCTGTTACACAGAAAGGCAAGGGGAGGGTTAGGGTGACATTTTCAGGCCATATGGCTGGCTTTGGGGAAAGGCAATTCTGGTTCCCATGGCCTACCTTGGGGAAGAGAGATTCCAGTCTCTCTGGCTTTCCTGGGGAAGAATGAGGCATGAGAGACAGGAAAGCAGGAGAAGTCCAGAGAGAGACTTTGCTGAGGTCTCCGCTTTAGGGTATCATCTTCTGAGCCCCATCAGACCACAGACAAGAAGACAGTGGCATGCACACACCTGCCAGCCTTTACAACTGACACATCTGTGAGGTGGGCACTTTACAAATGGGTCAAGGGGGAAGGACGCTTCAGGGTTGAAAGATAAGAATGCCAGATTGCAGCAAACACTTTTAAAAAGCAGAATCACAAAATCTGGAAGAAATCAAAATAAGCAGGCCCAGCATGCCTCCTGAGCACACTTGTTTGGAGAAGGAGCCCAGCAGTAGGACTTGCAAACAAACCGCTCTGAATCTGCACAAGGGCTCTGACTCGAGACCCCAAACATGTATGCTTTCGCCACAGCACCCCAAAGCAAAGGTCGGCGGGTCGGGTGAGATAGGAATATATTAAGTTCCCGGACACTCAGGGTGCCAGAGGAAGATTAGCGGCTGTGATGTGGGAAAGCACTCTCATTCCTCTCAGGGGGACACAGAGAAAAGGTTATTTGTGGTGCTAGGGTGAGGCAGCCCCAAACTCGTGGACAACATGTTACGATAAACAAGACGTTGTGCCCTGGGAGCTTGCTCGGGGCATTTTGGGAGCACAGGAGGACACACCCGTGGAAGGGGTGCACCCTTTGAAGTCAGCAGGACCAAGGGAAGGCTATTACTTTCTGGAGCAAACTCTTACCCTTTGACTTTTGGCCAGGGTATGTGCTGAGCCAGCCGCAGCGGCTCTCAGTCACCCCTGGGCACTCCAGAAAGGCATCGGGACTGTGCCCTCCAAGAATCATGCCCACCGTGGATGATGCCCTGGAGCACGCAGGTGAATTTCACTTTTTCCAGAAGCAAATGTTTGTCCTCTTGGCTCTGCTTTCCGCCGCCTTCAGCCCCATCTACGTGGGCATCGTCTTCCTGGGCTTCACCCCTGACCACCGCTGCTGGAGCCCCGGGGTGGCCGAACTGAGTCAGCGCTGTGGCTGGAGCCCAGCCGAGGAGCTGAACTACACGGTGCCCAGCCTGGGGCCCACAGGCGAGGCCACCCATGGCCAGTGCTGGCGCTATGAGGTGGACTGGAACCAGAGTACCCTGGGCTGCATGGACCCCCTGGCCGGCCTGACCACCAACAGGAGCCGCCTGCCGCTGGGCCCCTGTGGGGATGGCTGGGTGTACGACACACCCGGCTCCTCCATCGTCACTGAGGTAAGAAAACTCAGGGCTCAGGATGACAAAGCAGAGAGTAGAGATTTTCTTCAGGAAAGGCTTTTTCAACTGTGCCTGGACGTGCTCTTTGGGCTCTCTGTGTCTTAGAAAATTCTGGTTTCCAGGTGCAAACATGCAGCTTCTCATTTGTCTAGAGAGTGAGTGGATTTGTTAAAACTTCCTCAAATTCTAACCATAGTGATTGTGGTTGATGCATGTCTTAGCAGTCAGAAACAAGCAAAAGCACATTAGAGCTCCTGGAAACCATGCCAGGAAAGGGAATCATTTCAAGCCTCCTCTTTTTCTGGAAGCTCTGCCTCTCCCTCTATTCTTCCATAGCACAAATAGACACCTGAAAGTCTGTGGGACTCTCCTGAACGGCACCTCTCTGTGGGATGACATGTTCTTTTCTCTTGATGGCTTTTTTTCTCTTTAATCTGCTCAGAGTGTCCATATAAAACCATTTGGGACTGGAGATTATGCTATGGCATTATTATCTTCTTAAAAACTATTGTGAACATTATAATCGAATTGTGAAGCCTCATTTCAATAATTATAGATAAAGCAAGAAAAAAGATGGAGGCTTGTTTTTATTGAAAAAAACAAGCAAAATAGGGAATGAAATTATTCTGAAAATACTGAGGAAGCCAGCTGCCTAGCTTAATGTAAAAGATCTGCTTGGATAATGGGATGATATTCTATATGAACAGACGCTGAGGCAGAGAAGCCTATTTAGAAAACCTAAATAGGGGAGGGAGGGACATACTTCATCAACAAGGGTACCTGCATAATCAACGTTTGTATACCTAACCCTGGATTGTACCCCACACCTTTATAATAAAAAAGAAAAAGAAAACCTAAATAGATGTGATCAAATAGATGCTGGTGTGGTACCTCATGCTGGTAATCCCAACACTTTGAGAGGTCGAGGCAGGAGGATTGCTTGAGTCCAGGAGTTTGAGACCAGCCTGGGCAACTTGGCAAGACCTGCTCTCTACAAAAAAATTAGCCAGGCCTGGTGGCATGTGCCTGTAGTCCCAGCTACTTGGGAGGCTGAAGCTGAAGGATCACCTGAGCCCAGGAGGTCGAGGCTGCAGTGAGCCATCATTAGCCCACTACACTCCAGCCTGGGAAACAGAGTGGTTAAATAGTGAAATATGAGAGTTCATGAGCTTAACACTATATAACTTTAAGAAGCTCTCAGCAGGAGAGCTAATCTCATCATAAAGAGATGGAGAAACTGAGACCCAGAGCAGAGAAGAGTTTTGCCCAGGCCACACAGCGAGTAATTTAGCAGAGTTAGCCCTAGAAGCTGGATCTCCTGACTTCTGGGCCAGCGCCTGTCCCATTTGAGTGCCTCCTCTTATTCCATGTGAGAGCGTGTGCACCAGCCTTTAGCCAGTTCCTAATACCCCACTATTAAAGAGACAGCAAAGAGGCAGTGCACAGCCCAGCTTCCTCGGGTTTGCATTTGCATTATAGCCACACACCTACTTGCCTCTGTGTATTAAAAAGGAAAAACTGGATTTGTCTGTCAGTGAAGCAATTACCCAATTTCAGTTGATTTAGCCAACACTGTAGATATTTTTGTTTTTCATTTTTTGTTTTTTTAGAGTTGGAGTCTCACTTTGTCACCCTGGCTGGAGTGCAGTGACAGGCTCACGGCCACTGCAGCCTCGACCTGCTGGGTTCAGGCAATCTTTCTGCCTCAGCCTTCCAAGTAGCTACCATCCCGGCTTTTTTTTTTTTTTTTTAATTGTAGAGATGAGATCTCACCAAATTGCCCAGGCTGGTCTCGAACCCCTGAGTGCAGGCACTCCTCTCGCCTCGGCCTTCCAAAGTGCTGGGATTACAGGCTTGTGCCACCACATCCAGCCAACACTGTAGTTTAACCTAATGACAAACTTCCAGATAGAAGGGCAGATCTTATGGTTTTGTAAAGAAACCCCACATGGTCAAGAAAGCATTGGACTTATTGCCATTCAGCCACATGTTCAATTAAAGGAATATCTAATGAGACCCTGGGCTGAGTCATGCTCAATAAGATTCTAACAAACTGTGTTTTCTCTCCCTCCTGACTGGGAACACGTCTCATGTGTCTGCAGTTTAACCTGGTGTGTGCCAACTCCTGGCTGCTGGACCTGTTTCAGTCATCAGTGAATATGGGATTTTTTATTGGCTCTGTGGGCATCGGCTACATAGCAGACAGGTAGGTGAAGTACTTGTGGTGGACTTAAAATAAACCCAAGCATTTGGGAAATGCCTGGATAAACCTTCACCTGTTAGAATACCATCTTTCCCAAGCACACAGACCACGATCTCCCAGCCTTAATGTTGGTTGCTTTTACAATCTTAATTTTTTTTCTACTTGGATGTCCATGACTAATGTCTTGATTTTCAAGCTCTCTGGAGCCATAGAGGGATGTTTCAACATTAGGCAGCAATTTTTCCTAGTGGTCTCTCCAGCGGTTTAGGGCCAGAAGACAGAGTAGCAGATGATCTTGTCTCGTTTATAATTCCCGGGTCATTTTTTGGCCTCATCGTGGTCCACCTGGTCAGGAGACTTCAGGGCCTCTGAGCTCTGTCCCATCTCTCAAGTGTTAGGAGCCCCAGCACCAGGCCCAGTGTGAAATTTCCCTATAGTCTGTAGGATTGCAGAATTCCTGAACATGGTCCCTGAGGCCAGCTATGACTATATGCATGGAGGCCATAATCTAATGAAAAGGAACCAGGTTCTGTCTACCCCAAGTGGGGTCAATATCCACCTCCACAATGTTGGTGTCCCTGGAAAGGAATAACAAAAGGCCTCTCAGATGAGACCGTGTCTTCAGCAGGCTAGTATTCAGTGTTCACACTAATCAAGCCATTACCACACTCACTGTGCTGAAAGTTCCTCATAACATCCATCTTTGCTCTGCAATGACCAAGCAGGTATTTTGGGGAGTACTCAAAAGGGAAACAAGAAAATTTGCTTCCCAGCTGAGAAGCACTTTAGATAACTTGGCCATCGGGGCTAATTATTTAATTTTCATGATACTAGCTGTTGATTGAGTGTTTTCTGTGTGCCAGACACTGTGCTCAACATTTTGGACTGTATTATTCTGCACAATCATCAGCTACCTAGTGAGATAGTGATATATATAATATAATGTATGTCACATATTATATGTAGACAAACTAGAACTATTATATATAACAGTATAGTTATAGAAATAGATAATATATACATTATATATTATTATATATTGACATAATATATAACATATATCTAATATGTTATATGTGCATAATATGTATTATATATTAACTCTTAAATAAATGGCAGAGTAAACGCACTTTGAGCTCATTGCCCTCCCATGCCCTCTCTAAATACGCATAAAACCCAAACCTGTGAATACAATCTTAATTGTAGGTAGAATGTTTTCTGATTATATTGTCAGACTGTATTAAAACTTGCTCGGTGGCTCAGCCTGTAATCCCGCGCTTTGGGAGGCCGAGGTGAGTGGACTGCCTGAGCCCGCGGGTTCGAGACCCACCTGGGCAACTTGGCGAGACCTCATCTCTACAATAAATCAAAAATTAGCCAGGCGTGGTAGCGCGCGCCTGTAGTTCCAGCTCCTTGGAAGGCTGAGGCGGAAGGATCGCTGGAGCCCAGCAGGCCAAGGCTGCGGTGGCCGGGAGCGGCCA
>CAUYQG010165409.1:0-30406 GCA_963574415.1 Tarsius wallacei
GCATTGAATCTGTAGATTGCCTTAGGTAGGATGGACATCTTCACAATGTTGATTCTTCCAATCCATGAGCATGGGATATTTTTCCATTTGTTTGTGTCATCTTTGATTTCTTTGAGCAGTGTTTTGTAGTTTTCATTGTAAAGGCCTTTCATGTCTCTGATTAGGAAGGTGCCAAGGTATTTCATTTTTTTTGTGGCTATTGTGAATGGAATTGTGCTTTTTATTTGGGTTTCTGTTTGTTTATTATTGTGTAAAAAAATGCGATTGTTTTTTGCACATTTATTTTATATCCTGAGACTTTGTGAAAGGCCTTTATCAGTGTAAGGAGGTTTTTGACAGATTCTCTTGGGTTTTTCAAGGTACACAATCACGTCATCTGCAAAGAGAGACAACTTGACTTCCTCTTTTCCTATTTGGATACCCCTGATTGACTTCTCTTCTCTGATTGCTCTGGCCAGGCCTTTCAATGATATGTTGAACAGGAGGGGTGAGAGTGGGCATAGACAAGAAAGGGGTGGTTATTTTTGACTGGTGGCCAAATAATTAATGGTAATTCTTATTTTATTCAAGCAATCTTATTTTCATTCATGTAATTAAAAATTGTATATCCTGGAAGTTTTGATCCAGGCACTATGTTCTGAGGAATTTATCTTACAACAAAATGTGTTTCAAGAATTTCCTATTTGAAACAATAGCATAATCATAGTGATTGTGTATATATTTTTAGAACTTGTGTAAGATTTTCCATAGGATAAATTCCTGAGAGTGAAAAATTTTGATCAAAGCATATGGCATTGCAAATGTAGATGAAAATGTTCAATACCACTTTCCAGTCCTACTCGCAATGTATGGGAGTTCCTCTTTCTTCACAGCGATCTCCTCATTTAAAAGTCATCCCTTCAGTCATCTCCTCAGTTATGCACCTTGACCAGGTAATTCCTCTCGTGGGAATTTGTTCTGCAGGACAATCTGTACAGAACTATATATTGCAAGGCTTAAGTTTTACCCTGTGGTTGAAACAGAAGGACTAAGGGACAAGAGAGTTGAGGATTACTGAAGGGAAACAGTTGAAGTGAGGAGTCATGCACTCCAGGCTGGATCTGGAAGGAGAGTGCGGATTTAAGGGGCCTGACGCACCTGGAGGAGTTAGAGGGTTCAGGGGATGGGTCCTATAGCCCTTGTATCCCCTGCTTCTTCCTTCCCCAGAACCATGGGCACTGCTCTGTGCCAGGCTCAGGGATTGCTCTTGTACACAGTTTTACCTCCCTTAATCCTCACAGCAATTCTGTGAAGGGGACATTTTCAGTTCCACTCTCTAGATGAGGAAACTGAGGCTCTCCGTGCTATTTTATGGACTTCTAAGAAAAATAAAATTCTGGCTATTATAATGGTAAGTCATCAATGATTGAGGTGTTAAAAAATGAAAAGAAAAGCGTTTCTTAGAATTGGTGAAATGTAATAACTTGTGTAGGATCATGAGATTGGAGTCCATTTTTTTTCAGATATCAAACTTCCAATATCTGATTGATGGTTCTTGCCATAATTCAGAAACTTAGCGGTAAGTTAGACTTGTACAAATAAGGTAATGTTCTCTTCTCCTATTGTGTGGTACCATGGAAATATCTATATTGGTTTGTGACAGCTAGGTGCTAGTCTTTCTCACCTTTGTAGTGGTTGTGTGACCTTGGGCAAGTCATTGCATATCTATGTGCCACATTTTCTTCAGCTGCAAGTATTTAAAAGATGGACTCTGACCCAAGATCACTTTAAGCCATTCACATTTTATTATGTAAAATTCCCACTTGCCTGACACTCAGACTTCTGTTACTGTGCTTCCCTCCCATTTGGGGTCAGATGGAATGGTGGAAAGTGTTCTTTCTGAAAAATGCCTGCAGTAGCATTGCTAAGTAACTGGACTTACCCTTTCATTTTTCTCCTTAATAGAACCCACATTGCCATATATGGAGTTCTTTAAATGCAGAACACATACATACAGAAATAAGTGGAAAGCACCAGGATGTCGGAAATAACTCAAGCAAGACCTTGTAAAGGGCATGCCTATAAAAGACATGGAAAGTTTACTAAAAAGTAGAAAACAAATGGTTTTGGTTGGGCTTTAAAATTTTACTTGGATAAAAAAAAAAGCTGAGAGAGGATGTAAGGAAGTCCAAATCCAAAAGACTAAAACTTTAATTTCAGAATTTTGATTTTCATTTCCTTTTCATACCATTATTTTAATCGTAAAAATATTACTTGCCCTGTTGAATGCCAACAATACAGACATATATAAAGTAAAATGCAAACATCTCCCTGTCTGTATGTTCCTAATCTCTCTTGACTGCTAAATACCACCCTACAGAATTAACCTTCATATGAGATTAATTGTTATTGTTTTTCAATGAAACCTACATTTCCCAATGTGCATGGAGACAGAGCACTTCGTTTTTGTCCTGAAAATGTAGACACAAGTGACTAAATGTGCAGAAGTGAGGTACCACACAAAATGCACCTTCAGAACGGGGGATGGAGCAAAATGTTACAGGGAAGAGACAAATGAAAAGCTTTGAAATACATGATAAGAATTATCATTATAATTATGTTAATATTGTGTAAATTATAAAATGATAATATTGTTTGCTGTGTATGTGTCTTTAACATTTCATAAAATAAGAATAAATAGTAAAATCCGAAAGCACCCATCGCTTGCCAAGACCTTGTGTGACGCTACATATCTGCTTCTACAGACCTGAAGGTAAAAGCATTTGGCTGATTCAGACTGTTTTTACAAGAACTCTAGTTTGTGAAACTATTTCTTGCTTAAGAAAGTTAGATGGTGCATCATGCTGCCTCTGACCCATATGCAAGCATTTCTGCCACTCATAGCAGCTGTTCAGAGAAAGAAGCTTCACAATCCATCTCTCATTAGTCTAAGGGACTTCTAGAAGTCCATTCGTGACCAGAGCTATAGGATAAAGACCACTCCAACATTGGCAGCAGTCAAGATATTTGAATCTTCTAGAATCTTCCATAGACTGTGTGGCACACACACACACACACACACACACACACAGAGAGAGAGAGAGAGAAAGAGAGAGAGAGAGAGATGGACAGACAGACACACGGGATCTCATTGTTTCTCAGGCTGGCCTCAAACTCCTGGGCTTAAGCAATCCTCTCACCTCAGCCTCCTGGGAAGCTGGGACCACAGGCATGCACCACTATGCCTGGTTTTTTTTTTTTTTTTTTAAGAAACAGAATCTCAGTATGTTTCCCAGGCTGGTCTTGAGCTCCTGGCCTCAAGCAATCGTCTTGCCTTGGCCCCCTAAAGCACTGGGAGTACAGCTGCAAGCTACTGTACTTGGCTCAAAAGTTTTATATTGTACTATAGCTTAATTATCCGTCATTTTATTTATGGTTTGTATTTTCTGTGTCCTGTTTCAGAAAGTTTTCCTACCCCAAAATAAAAAAGGTAATTCGTATATTTACTTCTATTTCAAACTTGTTTTTCACAGGCTGGGAGCAGTGGCTCTCACCTGTAATCCCAGCACTTTGGGAGGCCGAGGTGGGAGGATTGCTTGAGTCCAGGAACTCGAGACGAGTCTGGGCAATGTAGTGAGACCTTGTCTCTACAAAAAAATAAAAAAAAACAAAGCAAAATAAAACAAACGAACAAAAAAATTCCCAGCCCAGTTTGGCTCTACTTCTAGGCTCTCTCTTAGGTTCCATTTATTTATTTGTTTGTAGGGTTGCCAGACTTGGCACATAAAATCCATGTCCGTTGTTGATCTGAAATTCCAATTTAACTGGACTTTCTGTGTTTAATCTAGTAAATCTATTTGTCCTTGTGCCTATTTCACACTGTGTTAATTACTATGGCTTCTAAAATCCAGTGGGACAAGTCCCTCTACTCTGTTTGGGGCTTCAGAATTATCTTGGCTATTCCTGGCATTTTTGCTCTTTCAAATACACTTTAGAATCAGCTTGGAAGTTTTTTGAGACTTGTTTTATGGACTAGCATAATGTCAATTTTTAAGAATTTTCCATTTACAGAATGCTTAAGAAGAATTTGGTTTGTTTAAATTGTTGGCACAGAATCACATATCCATTAGATTAAGCTTGTCAATTTTGTTTTTTAAGTCTTCTATATCTTTACTGATTTTTTTTGCCTGCTTGATCTATCAGTTACTGAGAAAAGAATGTTAAGAGCTCTCACTATAATGATAGATTTGTCAATTTCTTTTTGTAATTTGTTGATTTTTGCTCTGTAAGTTATTATCTGTGTTATTAGGAGGCATATCAAGCATATATCTATGATACTTTTCTGAAGAATTATACATTTCATCATTCTGTACTGACTTTCATTATCTTTTTTTTTTTTTGAAAGCAGGATTTATTGAGAGGACAGAAAAGCTCCCACAGTGGGAGAGGACCGGAAGGGGTTGCTCTTCATTATCTTTAGTGATGCTTTTTGCCTTAAAGACTATTTCTTTTCCTGATAATAATATAACTACACTAAGTTTCTTTTGTTCAGTATTTACCAGGCATGTCTTCTTCTGTCCTTTTATATAAAAATGGTCTGTAGACACTTTTATGCTCTTATATTTTAGCTGAAAAATCTTGTTAACTCCATGGAGTCATTGTATTTTAGCTGTGTCTTTTGTAAAGTGTCTGTAACTGGACTTTAAAAAATCAATCAGATGTCTTTTTAAAAACTGGCTGGCTTAGTTTATACTTGGTATGATTTCTTATATATTTGTATTTATTTTGACTATTTTATTTTGTGCTTTCCACTTTCCTGTCTTTTCTATGATCCACCTTTTTTCTACTTTTTCTACTTTGGCTACTGATGGTTTCTTTCACATTCTTTCAAGTTTTTTCCCTCTTAAATCCTTGACTTAATTTTACTTTTTTGGAAAGTATACATTAGCATACTATTATTTTAATCATTATGCTTAGGACTCTTAAAACAGTATGTTTACTTTAAAACCAGAAAGTTTTCACAGAGAGGAAGGGAAATAATCAAATGTGAACAGTTGCTGTCTTAGCTATTCTTAAATGTTTCCTGTGGTTTCTGACAAGTATTCTTCACTGAGTGTTCCACTAGCCTCTTCAACTCAGAGCTTTCCTAAAATGTGGTCTTGTTTTTTTCTCAACTCAGGTTATCAGGATATAATTTATCTACAATCAATCTGACTGTTTTTAGGCATTCTGTTCTATATGTTTGACAAATGAATACAGTTGTCAAACACAACCATAACAGTAGCATAAATATTTCTATCACTGGTATAATTCAACTGTGCTCTTTTGTAGTCAAGATCCCTCTCCCTTCCACCAGTCCCTGGCAACCTTTGATCTGATTTTTATCCCCATAGTTTTATATTTTTCACAGGGTTATAACAATTAAATCATACAATAAATATTCTTTTTGCTTTTGTTTGGTTTCTTTCACTTAGCAAAATGTTTTTTAGGTTCATCCACATTACAGCACATAATCAGTAATTAATTCCTTCTTAAGGCTGAATAATATTTTGTTGAACATATTTCACTTTTTGTTTATTGTAAATAATGCTACTATAAACATTCATGTACAAGTTTTTGTGTGCATTTATGTTCTCATACCTCTTGGGTAAAATACCTAGGAGTGGGATTGTGGGTTGAATGCTAACTTTATGTTTAAATTTAAAAACTGCCAAATTATTTTCCATAGTCATTTTACCATTTGAATTCCAATCAACAATGTATGAGAGTTCAGTTGCTCTGTATCTTCTTCAGGCCTTTGTACTGTCTTTATTTTTAAAAAATTCGTCTGTTTTCAAACACTGCTCCCATCAAAACAAAAGTGGACAACAATTTATTCTCTATCTCAGAATTTCCACTTTAGGGAATTTATCTTACCATTTATTATTTTATGTCAAAATTCAAATTTTCACTCTTATAGTCATTATGATTGGGAAGATTTTGATGATTTTATTTGGCATTCAGTTACTTTTAATAAGAATTATAGTTTGATTTCACTTTCACATCTTTTGATGGAGTTACTTACATATAAAGGATATTAATCTTATGTCTGTAATAAACGTGTTTTTCTCAAGTATCTCATGTGCCTTTTAAAGGTAAAATTAACATAGCATAACATAAAATTAACCTTTTAAAGTGTACAATGTGGTGGCATTTAATAGATTCACAATGTTGTCCAACTACCACCTCTAGTTTCAAAAGATTTTCAACATTCCAAATGAAAATCGACTACCCATTAAGTAGTAACTTTCTATCTCCCCTTTTCTCAGCCTCTGGAAACCATCAATTTGCTTTCTATCTATATGGATTTACCTATTTACCTGGATATTTCATATAAATGGAAGCACATAATAAATTATCTTTAGTGTCTGGCTTCTTTCACTTTCTGTTTTGTTTTATTCTAAGTGGGGTACAATTCAGGGTTAGGTATACAAATATTCATTATGCAGGTACCCTTGTTGATGAGGTATGTCCCCTCCTCCCCTGGCAGTTTCCCACTACTGCCAATCCCACCCTCCACTCCCCTGCCAGTTTCCCATTACTGCCAATCCCTTTCTCATAGTATTACGATAATTGTTCAAGGTCTGCTTATGCGTGAGAACTTGTGGTACTCTGTTCTTTGTTTCTGTGATAGATCACTGAGTATGATAAACTCTAAATCCATCCAAGTTGCTGCAAAGTCCAAATGTTTGTCCTTCTTTATGGCTGTATAATATTCCATTGTGTATATGTACCACTTTTTTTTAATCCAGTCCAGTTTTGATGGGCAGCACTGTTGGTTCCAAGTTTTTGCTATTGTGAATAGCGCTGCAATAAACATGTGCGTGCAGGTATATTTTTTGTAGAATGACTTGCGTTCCTCTGGGTATATTCCCAATAGGGGGATTCCTGGGTCAGATGGAAGGTCAATTTCTAGTTCTTTCAGAAATCGCCACACTGTTTTCCAAAGAGGTTGCACTAGTTTGCATTCCTACCAGCAGTGTAGAAGCGTTCCTTTTTCTCTGTATCCTTGCTAGTATCTGTTTGTTTTATTGATGATGGCCATTCTTACTGGGGTTAGGTGGTATCTTAATGTGATTTTGATTTGCACTTCTCTGATGATGAGTGAGGCTGAGCACTTTTTCATTTGTCTGTTGGCTGTCCGTATATCTTCTTTTGAGAAGTGTCTATTCATGTCTTTTGCCCACTTTTTAATGGGGCTGTTTGTTTTTTTCCTTTCAACATGTTTGAGTTCCTGGATGTTTTTAGGCCTTTGTCAAATACACAGTTGGCAAATATTTCTTCCCATTCTGTGGGCTGTCTTCCTGTTCTCTTGATAGTTTCTTTTGCTTTGCAGAAGCTTTTCAGTTTGATGAGGTCCAACTTGTCAACACAGCATTTCTGAAGTTCATGCACATGCATTGGAGTATGTATCAGTACTTAATTCCCTTTTATGGTTGGCTAATATTCTAGTGCATGTATATATCACATTTGTTTATTCATTCATTCACTGATGGACATTTGGGCTGTTTCCATGCTTTGGCTAGTGTGAATAGTGCTGCTGTGAGTATTCTCATACAAGTATTTGTTTGAGTGAGTATTTGTGTTCCTTGTTTTTAGTTTTTTGGGGTATATGTCCAGGGGTAGAATTGCTTGGTCTTATAATAACTCTATGTTTAACTTTAACTTTATGAGGAGCCATCAAACTGTTTTTCACAGTGGCTGCACCATTTTCCATTCCCACCAGCAGTATATGAGGGTTCCAATTTTTCTACATTCTTGTCAACACTTTTTCTTTTCTTTTAAAAAAAATTATAGCTATCCTAGGAATGTGAAGTAGTATCTCAGGGTGACTTTAATTTACATTTGCCTAATGACTAATGATGTTGAGCATCTTTTTATATGTGTTTTACCTCTTCTTTGGAGAAAATGTCTATTTAAGTCCTTTGCTCATTTTTAAAAATAGGTTTGGTTGTTTGTCTTTTTGTTGTTGAGTTTTAAGAATACTTTATATATTCTGAACATGAAAGCCTTATCTGCTATGTGATGGCAAATATTTTTCCTCTTCTAGAGGTTGTCTTTTTACTTTCTTGATGGTGTCCTTTGGTGCACAAAGCTTTGAATTTTAATAAGGTCCAATTTATCTATTTTTCTTTTATTTCTTGCGTTTTTGGTGTCATATCTAAAAATCCACTGCCAAATCCAAGGTCATGAAGATATGGCCCTGTGTTTTCTTCCAAGAGTTTTATACTTTTAGCTCTTGCATTGAGTGTTTGACCCATTTAAAAGTAATTTTTGTATATAGTGTGATATATGGGTCTAACTTCATTCTTTTACGTGATGATATCAGTTGTCCCAGAACCATTTGTTGAAGACACTATTCTTTCCTTAATGAAAGGTTTGGCATTTTTGTAAAAAATCCATTGGCCAGAGATGTATGGGTTTATTTCTGAAATCTTAATTTTTTTCTATTGGTCAATATGTTTATCCATATATAATAGTGTCACACTATTTTGATTACAGTAGCTTTGTAGTGAGTTTTGAAACTGGTAAGTGTGAGTCCTTCCACTTTGCTCTCATTCAACTTTATTATTTTGGATATTTGAGTCTCCTTAAAATTCAAACCATTAGGATGTCTTGGGGAGACTTCCAAAAATAAACATCACAGAAAGAGATGTTTAAACTGAAACCCGAGGGATAAGAAGGCATTAGCCAGGGGAAGAGTACAAGAAGGAGGTAATGTGAGATTCTAACTAGATATAATGGGCAGGAGGAGTTCTATGAATTGGTTCATTTCTGGGGAAATTCATTGTGGAAATCCACTACCGACAGTTGGGCATGTCTAAAAAACTGTAAAACCTAACAGGACAATTGCAGGAAAGGGGGAGAATGAACCCATTCTCCTCTCTTTTCTCTGACCTCACCTCTCATGGCAGAGTGTTTCGCTATTACTAGGATTTACATCTGTGGAACCATAGGAAAAAAGACAATTGCAAAGAAATGGGATTTGATCATGATTTTGTTTTACATACTTTTGCACCACTTGCAAGGCAAAATAACTTTTAACAGATGTTTGTTTCATTTTCTCAAATAATCGTTCGTTGGAGAAAATCAGAAATTAGACATCAGTACCACCTAGTGACCAGACCCAGAATGACTGCTTGTACATCAACCAGCAGCCTGGGAAAGAGAGGCTTCATCAGAAGTATCTAGAAATTTATGTGGCAAATGAAGTGACTGGGAAGTTTTCTTCAGACTTCTTGATAAAAACAAAAATCTATGTGTGTGTGTGTGTGTGTGTGTGTGTGTAATAATGTTTACATATTTCATACATAAAGATATATAGTGAGACACATACATAAATGCCCGAATACAGATATATATTGCAAAACATTCCTCTAACCTCTTTTTAAAAAATTATGTGTGTGTATGTATATTAAATATATATTTTTAATGTCCAGAAATATATTTTGACAAAATTATTTTTGTGAGCAAATTTCTGATCAAGAATAAATATCACAAACTTTATTTCATTTCTATTTTTTATGATTTCAAAATTAATATATTTATTCCAAAAATAAATGTAATGGAGAAATGTGTATTCATTGGAGAAAATTTTTTTCATTTTCTTTTATTCTGATACACAGCAAGATGTCCATCCTTGGGAATTTAACATTCTTCAGATATATTTTTGTGCGTATAGTACTATATAAGTAGGTTCATATAGACTTATACTTAATATCCTTGGGAATTTAATGTTCTTCAGATATACTTTTGTGCGTATAGTACTATATAAGTAGGTTCATATAGACTTATATATTTTTCAAAATTTTAGTCACTATATGTATAGTGTGTATATTTTATTCTTAATATGGTTTTTTATTTATGTATGTTAAATTTTTGTTCATCTTTAGTCTTTATATGTTTGCTTGTGATGCAGAGTATTTGAATTATTTAATTGCAGACTTTTAATAAAACTATTTTATATATTCAGATTTGTTTATACATCAAGAATATTAAGTATATGCTTACAAGATATGAAAAAATATAGAATACTTCCCCATAATTCTCATTTCCTTAAAATTATTTTTGGTTTTAGATAGACAAAGTCTTTTTTTAAGTTTCCCTTAATTTTTATAATTAAATTAGTAATAAAATTCACTGTAAAAATGATGGAACCAATTGATATGCAGTTATCACTTTATGATCATAGTTAAAAAGAAAATGTGTGACCCTGCTGATACTGTATGGGAGTTGAGGATATTGTCAAGAGAGTGTATGAAATGGTGGATTTTAGAATCAAATTTGGAAAGTAGAGAAGATATTTGTGAGATTAATAGGAAGAAAAAATTGCAAGTTAATGAGAAAAGCATTGTGCAACAAGAATGAAATGTTAAAAACTCTGAGGAACAGAATTCATCCTGGAAAACTTCTTTGTATTATATGTGTTTTTCTGTCTCTGTTATTTCACCTGTTAGTTGAATGTTACAGAAGTAATTTACCATTAAGACTGAGAAAGAAATGACAGTCATGAGTCTACTGGACAGAATGTTGGAGTCAAGATACTTAAGCCCCAGATACCAGATCCATCACTGATCATAAAACTCTCAGTGAGTAATTTACCGTGGTTTCGGCCCTAACACACAATAATCCTCAATACAGAAACACGTCTTTTCTCAAGTGTATCTCTGTCAGTGAGAACTTCAACGACTATACTACTTTAAAACTTCACCTCCCACAGCACTTACTAACCCCCTTCCTTTCATTAATATTTTTACAATAAAAATGATAGCATAAACTTAGGTAATTCTTACTTTTAGCCACACCCTGTTCTCAGTGCTTCATATGTACTAACACATATATTTCTCACATTACGTTTAAGAAGAGAGGTACTACTATTATTATCATCATCTCTATCTCTGAGATGAGGAAAGGTAGGCACTGAGAGTTTTAAGTACCTTCCCTAAGATCACACAGCTTTTAAGTGAACAGAACTGTGACTGAAATCCTCCATCTTGGCTTCTAACTCCTTGCCCTTAATTGTCATCATGTTGTCTTTTTCCAAATAACCTAAGCCATATCACATACTCTATATTTTACTTCTTATTTGTTTGTTATTTATTACCAACCCAACTATAACATAAAATACAGAAGGACAACGATTTTATTTATTTTGTTTATGTTAATATCCTGAGGCAGAAGTACAGATTGCCCTATAGCCACCAAATACAAAATCTGATATTAGTATAACCACTACAGCTTTCTTACGTTTACTGTTTGTGTATTACATATTTTTCTCTCCTTTGGCTTTCAGCCTATTTCACCCTTATATTTAAACTGCATTTCCTGTAGACAACATATATTTAGATCTTGTCTTTGCATCCATTCTCGCAATCTTTGTCTCTTAATTGGGGTGTTTAGTGTGTTAAAATTTAAAGTAACTATCAGGCTGGATGTGGCAGCTCACACCTGTAATCCCAGAACTTTGAGAGGCTAAGATGGGAGGATCACTTGAGGCCAGTTGTTCGAGATCAGCCTGGGCAACATAGTGAGACTCCACATTTCTACATAAAATTTTAGAAAATTAGTCAAGCCTGATGATGTGCACTTGTAGTCCCTACTACTAAGGATGCTGAGACAGAAGGATTGTTTGAGCCTGGAGGTCAAGGCTGCAGTGAGCTATGATCATGACACTGCACTCTAGCCTGGGGGACAGAGCCAGACTCTGTCTCTTAAAAAAAAAAAGAAGAAACTATCAGTAGAATTTGATTCAATTCTAATATTTTGCTATTTGAAATGCATCTCTTTAAAAATTCTCTATTCTTTCTTGTTTGCCTTTATTTTAGGTTAAGTAAATATATTTTAGAATTTCATTTCTGGCCATGTCATACAAGTGGAATCATATAATATATGACTGTTTGCATCTGACTTCTTTTATTTAGCATGTTTTTAAGGTTCATCCGTGTTGTAGCATGTGTCAGATCTTTGCGTGGTTGAATGATAAATGATATTCCATTGTATAGATATATCACATTTCCCTTGTACATTTATCCACTGAGGGGCACTGGGTTGTTTCTACCTTTTAACTATTATTATTAATGTTGCAGTAAACAGTCACATACAAACTTTTGCTTGAATATCTGTTTTCAACTGTCTTTTGTATGTACCTAGGAGTGGACTTGCAGGCCATATGTTCATTTGTAAACAAAGCAGATATTACCCGTGCAAAATTGATCAAAACAAATGGACAAATAAACAAACCTGTCTTCATAGTATAACCAAATGGCTACATACGCGCAAAGACCAGCAGGGACTATGGACAGATAAAATACTTAAAATTTTGAAAGAGGACATTTGGCAGTAAATAGTTTTCTATGATTCATGAATAAAAATTACAAATGTAGAAAATAGTAGGAGTTGCTTCTGTTACCTGGAGTGCAAATCCACCAAATTCATTCCCTAAGCTTTTAAGCACTTTGAGTTATGTTGACTTTTCGTGATACAATTCTTGTAAGAACATAAAGCAAACCATTCTGAAAATAAGCAAACGCTATTCAGACCAATATCTACCTGTAATGTGAGCTGGCACAACTGAAATACTGTCCCTGCATCACTCTTGAGTCAGAGGAAAATATCATGGCCAGAGGTAACTTGCCACAGAACTGAATTTACCTAAGATGTATTATCTTTGACTACCCCATTGTGATCTGCCAGCAGCAAAGGTGGAAGATGAAAGTTCATTATATCCTATCAAACATTTTTATAATGTGTCTTTGAAAAGTTTCTTTAGAAATGCTTTTCCTTTATTTGTTTTAAAATACTAAAATGTGAATATTTATGATATTATCCTCAGAAAGACTATGAGGCACTTTTATAATGTGACATGGAAAACTTTTAAATCCAGGAAAGTCAAATTCAAAGGCCTATGGAAGCCAAGTTGATAATGTAGAAAATGGAAGCAGAGGTATATGAAAATCACCGGAAGAACCTTTGCTACCACAAGCTTATACTCTCTCCCATTTTCTTGAAATGAACAGCACTCTCAGTTTTTTTTTCATCAACTTTAAAATTTTTTTATTTTTTAGCTGGGCACGGTGGCTTATGCCTGTAGTGCCAGCTATTCAGGAGACTGAAGTGGGAGGATTGCTTGAGCTCGGGAGCTCAAGATCATCCTGGGCAACATAGCGAGACCCCATCTCTAATAAATGAATGAATAATTAAATAAAAATTTTAATTTACAAATAATAATTGTACATATTTATAAGGTACAAAATGATGTTTTGCTCTCTGTATATATTGTAGAATGATTAAATCAAGCTAACGCACATATCCAACACCTCAGCTACTTATTATTTATTTGTGATGACAATGCTTAAAATCTACCATTTTGGCTAAAAATAATTCACTTTTCTCTTTACTGTAAAAAAAGTGACAGCAATAATCAAAATGAATGTTCTGTGTAAGTGTGAGGAGTCACACTACATGGAGTGGCAGGAACCATGGAGTACTGGGATAAGGAAGTCACTACTCAGCTCCAGCCAGTTTCTCAAGGGCATGTAAGAATGTAGACCCCTTTGGCCAAATCTCATTTTTCAAGATAAGCCAGATTTATATATTTAATCTTTCAGTGTTATTGTTGGCAACTATTTTAAAATTAAACGTCGTGTAGACAAAATTATGTACCTTGAGTTACCTATTTTTACTCTGTTGTAAACAATATTATTTGAATGACTATGACATTTAAAAACAGATGTTATCAAAAGATTAAAGAAAGACATGATTAATATTTCACAATTATATTTATATAAACAAAAATTCCAATTAGAGAATTAGAAGTAGAAAAAGAAAGGTACCAAAATTAAGAGCAGAAACACAAAGATGCTTACATTGCATGCTTTATCTGGGCATAGGGAGTTGAGTTTTTTTTTATTGCCTGGGTTATTATAGAAGTTAATGAAAATACTTGCCCCAAAGTCAAAACTATCTAGGATTAACATAATATTCAATAAGAAAAGTTGAGGAAACTATGGTAGGCTCCCATGAGCCTTTCCAAAATAAGAGCAGCTTTCATTTTTGCCTGCCAAGCTAATATCACTTCATCGTGCTGTACAGGGATTCTCAGTTTATATTGACTCTTGTTGCATGACCGCATTCTCCTTTTTGGCAAAGAGTAATGATCTGCATTTCATAGATCAGGAAATCAAGGGCATAAAACATGTTGCAGAGAAAAGACTAGGAATAAATAAGCTTTTATTCATGCAAGTCTCGGTTGCAATTTCACATAATGAAAGTGCAAATGTCAACCGGATCCGGATGTCTAGAATACAAAATGTCAACAGTAGTCTTTGCTGAGCCTTGAATACTATTTTTAAAATCCTGTTAATGGGAAAGACTTAGTACACCTTTTAATCTCATTTATAAAGTTTTATCTGCTAATGCATGGACAGTGCTTACAAAGAAAGAAACCTACTTGTTATTTGATTAAAAAATCTCTATCAACACAAAACCCTCATTGTCAAAAGTAGGCAGAAAGCATACCGAAAACAATTTCCCACTGAATAATTTTTCTTGAATTAAGTATTTTTATTTGAATGCAAACATCAACGTAAGACTGGATGACAATATATTTGTTTATGGGTAATATAAATTCAAACCATACAAATTGAGAACAAAATAAAGTTGCTTTGATTCCTACTCAAGAGATGTTTGACCAAAAACTTCCCAGGCCCAGTATAAATACTCTCTATTAAATTCTCAAAATAAACATGCCTGAATACAAAGAAATTCTTGTTCTCCTATTGAGATGACCCATTTTCATGTACTAGGAAAAGAAATGATTTGGCAGAAGGTATGAGTACTTTTTTAAAATGGAAAGGTGAATGTCTACATGAAAAGGCAATAGACGTTCTGCTTGAAAAGATGAACTTATACATTGAGCAATAAACTGAGAAGTCTTATTTGATTACCTTTTAGCACAGTGTGCCCAAGATGGCTCACATGCACTCAGATGTGCAAAACTGAGTAGGACTTGTATCTCTGTACAATCTAACTGAAAGTTCTCATTGGCTCCATCTATGCTGGCACTCTCTGTCTTTCCTTTTGAGAATATTCACAAGCTCTCAAGTGAGCCTTGTCCTCCACCTAGCCATTTTTCATCATAAGGTTTTGGGCATAAAGATGGTTGTGGGGTGGGGAGGCAGGGGGCAGTGGTAGTTTGTCTCTGTGGCACTAGGCTGCTGTCTGCACTGGTGACTGCAAAAGTGTGATTAATCTCGGTTGTGAACATTTTGTTTTGTCTCCAGCCCTTTTATCAGCATGGCCTTTTATAGATAGTAAATTAATCTTTATCATATATATGCATATATATAACATTTTATCATATGTACAAATACATGGAAAACAATAAAAAATAGATTACTGTCAAGTAGCAAAACTCCCGCCTACCAGAATTTTTTTAAAAGGAGAATATCAGATAAACTATAGAGAATGTCTGGATCATAGTAGACCTTTACAAAATATTAGAAATGTTAGTACCAGAATCCTTCATTCTATAAGTGTTTGATGTTAAAAAAATAGCATAACCGTTTTAAAGAGCATTTGAAAATATATAACAAGATATGCAGTTTACACACATTTATGCAGTTTGTGAGCTTTGGTTCTTTTTTTGTAGCATATGCTTCCTTTTGGGGTTTGGAAAAGGAAAATATATTTGTGCCATTTCTTTTTATTACTTAATGAGTTATCCTGTTTGATTCTTTATTCTCCAGTTTAACACTAGAGAAACACACATTCACTCTACTCATGTACAAAGGAACTGTAGTTGGGTTTCTCAAAGTGAACATGTCCGTAGGCAGATGACAATGAGAATCTAAGCTTCAGAAAAAGGAGTGGGATGGACAAATGGACTCTATCTGGCAGTGCTCTCCAAATATGTGCTGAATAAATCAATGATTATGAGATACTCAGCTTTGGAAGTCACTATCAACAAATGAAATAGCACACACAGGTTAAGTTTCTTCTCTTCGTATGAATTTTTCAAACATATTTAAGACTATTCATTTCATATGTCTTTGTCTTTGCAAAATGTTGCCTTTCCGTTGTAGCTTGGTAGACAATTGAGATAATTGCCACCTGGTGGTCAAAGCCAGAAGTAAATCTCTGAATATCTGTGGAAGGAGGCTTTGTAAGGATTTGAAGAAGGCGGGGCCTCTGGCCTGACCTACCAAACAGGGCCTGCTGGGGGCTTGAGTGGCACAAGCAGTTCCACGCCTGCCTCAGATGAAGAGAAAGCCACTAGTGTGTGTCTGTGAAAAAATTATCAGTGTGTGTGTGTGTGTGTGTGTGCACATGCGTGGATATTTTGAATTTTTGAATCATATCCTTTTAGACACATTAGCTTTATAACATGTACTTACTCATACACATAGAAGTATTATCAACAATAAATGGACCAAACATATTGTACATACAGTGTGCAATCTGTTTTATGCTTCATACTGAATACCTTTCCAAGTTCATGTTCCTGTAGCATTAGTTGTGTGAATAAGATCATAACAAAATTTTTCCTGTGCTTTAAAAATTTTATCTTGATTACTTTTCTGAATTACAAAACAACAAACCATAAAGAAAAGAATAGATAGAAAATGAAATTGTGCTTAGTTTACCTTTCCAAGATAAACATTCTTAATAGAGTCCTAATATGTTCTACAAACATTTCAATCCCTGTATAATGTACTAGCATATAGAAATACTTTTATGTAAAAGATTCTAAATATATATATACGATATAGATGTACACCAATGCATTTATAAACTTCAGCAGAAAATGAGACAACCTGTTCATCTGCCCTTTTCCTTTTTTTACTTATTAAATCTTAATTTTTTATTTGTTTCTTTATAACATGTAAAAGAATGTTATAGAGAATACTTATATGTTTGAGTTTTCATAGGTTTGTTGGAACTTTATATTGGTTTTTATGAACATTGGAAGTTATCCTTTATTCATTTATTACTAGTCCAAAAGAATTCTTTATATTGAAGATGACTGTATAATTTATTGTTCAAACTGACACTTTTGAGAGTGAAAGGTGCTCTGTTAAAAAACACATACGTTGGGACCATATCAAGCCCTATCGTCACATTCTTATATATAATGAATATTAACCTGATGTCTGTAATACATGTGAACAATTTTCCTGCTTTATATTTCTTTTTATCATTTTTTTCAATGCAAGTGTTTTAAATTTTCATTGATTTTTATTATTAAAAGACAATGTAGTTAATTACCAATGTTTGAAGAATATACTAGAGTAGAGTAATTGTCAATCTACTGGGAGATTAGACATAGCAAGCATTCCAAGCCCATGAGGCCACAGGATGCAGTGGGAAAAGCTTGGATTTAGAAAAGTTCCTGATGTCCGAAGCCTGTACTTCTGTCTGAATTATTCATCACTTCAGGAATTTCCGTTCCTTATGTCTCCTAGACATGGGGCAGGATTTCCTCCCCACCATTATCTTCATCACTAAGTGGAGTTGTCTAGCCTGTGGGCATGATACAGCTCAGGCACAATATAAGAAAAGTTTTCAACTACCAGTTCTTACCCCTGGAAGCCCTCATCTACAAAACAGGTTTCGGATTTACTATGGGAAGGTCCAGTAGCTGAACTGTACTGTTGCCACTTGCCTGGAAATGAGGTTTATCTTTGGCATTCCGGGGGATGATCATCAGTATAACATTAATAATGATGCTTTCTTCACGAGCATGCACTGAGGAAGACCCACAGCAATAAGGTGGCTGTATGAGAGCCATGAAGAGAGCCCTTCACCAGACAATGAATCTGACACATCTTGATCTTGAACTTCCCAGCCTCCAAAACTACAAGGAATAAAATTCTGTAGTTTAAGCCACCCATTCTATAGTATTTCACTATAGTAGCCAGAACAGACTAATACAGCATGTTTATACACACATTTTTCATAAAGATGGGATAGCTGCACACTATATCATGTAATGAAGAGAGTGCAAAGGAACTGCTGTACAGAAGGTTACTTTCAAAGGATCTGTGTCCTGATAGCAATTCCATCACTTCCCCAGAAATAGAAGTCACTCTCCACAAATGCAAGTATCTACCTTCATGGGTTTATATAAAAGTACAGAAAAATACAATAACAAAGTGCACCAAGACATTAACTGTGTTTGTCCTGAAGGGACGGACTTGCTGGAAATACTTTCTTCTTTGTATTTGACAGCATTTTCCACATGGTCCAAAATGAGTGTGGGTTACCTTTATAATAATAAACAGAGCCTAGAAAATATGCTGTATTTTTAACTGATAAAGAGTACCAGGTCAGGAGAAGCACTGGAAGGAACAGGCATGTTAGATGCCAGCCTGGACTGGGTCAAGTGTGATTTAGTCAGTTACTCTAGTTCCCTGCACCTCAGGCTGTCTATTTTGGGAACCAGTAGCTTAATTCCTTGCCCACAGAGCTCCAAAGGATGAGAGATGTGATGAAAACACTAATGCCCATGTGGGGGAAATCTACGCTGTTTCTACTAATTGGTCACTGATCCCCTCATGCTTTAGAGGGAGTAACATTGTGGCATCCATTACTTGAGTCTGCGGACATACTGCACACTATGACCTTGTTGCCTTGACCCCAAACCACATTTGTCTACTAGCACTCTCAGCGCAATGTGATTTTCTAGGTACTCTATAAAGGGTAAGTGTTGTTTTGTCTTATTTTTGTTTTTTATGATCTGTATTAATGGTTCTGGAAGTGTGGTCTCCAGACCAGCAGCAACAGTATCACCCAGGAACTTGCTAATTCTTAGACTCCATCCCAGACTCACTGAATCAGAAATTCTTGGGGTTGGTTCTAACAATCATCTTTTTCCTTTTTATTTGTACAATTTTATGGGGGTAAAGTGCTCTCTATTTTGTTACCAGCCTACCAGGTGATTCTGATGCAAGCTGAAATTTGACAACCATCCTCTACAAAACTTAAAAATAAAGCAGTAAGTGAAAAGTGTTAATTACTGAGTTAAGGAATTAATTGTGATTCTATTTCACATACGTTTTCATAACTGTCATTCAAAAAAAATTTGCTCATTTTGTCAAATGAATATTTTTTTCATTGGAAAATAAAACTGAAATTGGAGGTCAGTGCCATCTGGTGACCTGAACCAGAATTGCAACGTGGCTATCTATCACCTTTCAGCAGGAGACCTAGGAAGAAGGGAGGGAAAAAAAGAAGGAAGGCTCCCCCTGTAAAAGCCCAGCAGAAGAAACTTTCTGGAATTTATATGGCAAAGAAAGCATTAAGTGGTGATGCAGATAGAGCCCATGGGCATTAAATCATGTGACAGTATATTTCCTTTGGTCCCTCTAATTAAACACAGCTGAGTGGATGAGTGTGTGTGTGTGTGGGGGGGACTAAAAATAGAATGCTGCAAATTCCTTTTTATGTTACAATATATCTAACATCTTTTAATGTCTAGAAATATGCTTTTTCAGCATTAGTTGTGAAAATCAAACCACAAAAAGGTTTATCTTATGCTGTCATAATTTTATCTTAGTTTTTTTGCTAGTTAAAAATCACTGTGTCCCTCAGCCCTTGAAAATACACTTATAAGAGGCATTATCTTGTATATTCCCTTTTACTATGTCCTGTCTCAAGATAATCACTCAGTGGATTTGTAAATATTCTCCAGTCATGTTTCTGTGGGTTTGTTTATATTTTAAAATGATATGTGTTCTCATGAAAATATATATTCCTCAAAAAATCAGATGATGTTGTATATTGTGTTCTGTATCTTGCTTACATACTTATACATCTCAAAGCTTTTTATTACAGTTCTTTAATTTTTGGTGTAGTTGAGAAATGTTTACATATGCTGATTGCCATTCATGTTCTTTAAATTACCTATTGGTACATGTGAACACAACTCTTTTAGCTAGTCAGATTTCCTTGTGTATCAGGCATATAACTTATGTCTTTCAATTATGCTGTAAATGCATTGCGTCTAATGCAGCACCTTCCCTCTGGTGTCCTAATATGAACAGACTTTACAGAAGCTCTCCTTAGAAGAGGTAACCTGATACCCATGCTCAAATGTGAATCACTGCTGAGCTGTGAATGTGACATATCCTGACACCCACTGCTAATTTCTAAGAGCCTGCCACCACCCTAGGAGCATTACATCTGTGCACATTGTGGCCTCCTTGCTCTGACCTAGGAACTTCTGTCCACAAACTTTCTCAGCATAGGGTTGTAACCACTTAAATATGGTAACTCTGAATTATATATTTTAAAATAAGAGAGAAGAAGGAAACGGACATTTCAGGACAGGAATAATTATTGTTTACTTAAAGTAATGTTTCATAAACTATATTTGAAAATAACAATTTTGTGGCTTATTCATTTTGCCACGTGAATATATCAGGATATTAACTGTCCTGCCTGCACTCCCTCCACAACCAGAAGATATTCATTATTAATAATTTGATGTACATTACGTTAGTCTTTTGCATATCTTAATTAAAAAGCGCAGATATTTCCAAATGTAAAAGTATACTGTTTTACAAACGTGTGACTGACCTATACATACTGTGTTGATGCTTACCTGTTTTACATAGTATGAGAGTTTGACATTTTATCAGTTACATGGTTAGGCATGTTTTCAAATGTTTCATTGCACATTTGTTACTTTTTATGTGCATTCTTCATTACAATCTTTGATCTATTTCTCTATTGGCTAAGGGATCAAATATGTTTACCCTATATCTGCATACATGTTGCAAATATTTTCTTCCAGCTTTTTAAATATTTTGTTCTTTTAAATTTTGTTATACAGATAGTGTTTAAATATATAGTCATGCAACTTAACAATGGAGACACCTTCTGAGAAAGGCGTTGTTAGGCAATTTTGTTGTGGTACAAATGTCAGAGTGTATTTACACAAACCTAGATTATATAGTCTACTACACACCTCAGTTATATGGTGTAGCCTATGCTCCTAGGCTGCAAACCTGTACAGCAGGTTACTGCCTACAATTGCTGTAGGAAATTGTATCGCAATGGTATTTGTGTATCTCAACAAAGAAAAGGTACAGTAAAAATATGGTTTAAAAGATAAAACAATACATCGGCACAAGGAAGCTCCCTTATAATCTTATGGAACCACTGTTGTATATGCAGTCCATAGTTGACTGAAGCATGGCTATGCAAGGGTAGGGGAAATAGATAAGATAGAGATAGAGATAGAGATAGAGACTAGAGACAGAGATGAGAGAGAGAGAGAGAGAGAGAGAGAGAGAGAGAGAGAGAATGAGAGAGAGAGAGAGAGAAGCAGTAAAGCTCACTGTTAAAGAGAAATTTTTGTTTGTGTGTGTGTGTGCGCCCAGGCTGGAGTGTAGTGGCACGCTCATGGCTACTGCAGTCTTGACCTCAGGCAATCCCTCTGCCGCAGCCTTCCAAGTAGCTGGAACTACATGCATGCGCCTCCACTCCTGGCTAATTTTTAAATTTTTTTGTAGAGACAATGTCTCGCCAAGTTGCCCAGGCTGATCTCGAACCCCTGAGCTGAGACAATTCTCTTGCCTCTCCTCCCAAAGTGCTGGAATTAAAGGTGTGAGCCACCACGCTTGGCCTAAGAGAAACTTTAAACAATATACTTAGATTCATTGACTTTCTGTTCAGATGACAGAACAGGAAAATAATGCCACTTTGTGTAAATACAGCTTTTGAGTTCCTGAGCATTAATTTTAAGGTCTTTCTCTGGGGAAAATTGTTTAACTTCTCAAGTTTAAATGTTTAATGTTTAAAAATGTTGCCAAGTGAGCCAATTAATCATGTATTTCACAAAACATAATGTTTGCTACTGTATGTGGTATATTCACAATGAAGATGCTGTTTTCTATTTGTTACAATGATTTTGTATATATTAGTCTTACATCCAACAAACTTGCCAATCTCTATTAATTGTAATATTCTGTCACTTCTCTTGAGTTATACATGAAGATAATCACAATGACAGGTTTGTTTATTTTCACTTTTATACATGTATTATCTGTATGTGTGCATAGATAACAGCTTTCTGCAGTAGTACAACACTGAACAGAATTTGTCATACCACTCATCTTTGTCTCTCTTCTGACTGTAAGGAGAATGCCTCCTTTAACATTTTACTATTAAAGGTGCTGTTTGGTGTGGTTTATTATTTTGATAACCGTTGTTGGTTCAAATAAATAGCTTTCTATTCCCGATTTGCAGAGAATTACTATGATTCTTATGGTTTAGGCCTGGTTAGTTCATTTATTGATGACCTATTTTCCTGGATCTTTTGTGTTAATTGTCCCTTCTTCCTCCCTTTATTCAGCTAATGTGTTAAGTTACATTATGGGTCTCTTAAAATGTTAAACTCACATGCATGTTTGGGATTAAGCACATCTTTGCTGAGCTGTATTCTCTGTTTTACCCATAGTTGTATCTAGCTTGTTATTAATTTATTTATATTATTGGCATTTATATAACTAATTGAGATTGGCTGGTAATTTTGCCTTACATGTATTCCTTGTCAGGAATACTTTTAATAATAATACTATTTTCTATTTCCTCAGTTTGGAAAGTCATAATTTTTCCTGGAATGTATGTATTTAATCTAAAGTTTCAAATTATCAGCATATCTTCTTCATAATGTTATCTTGTCTTTTCAACCTTTTCTGTAACTGCAAACATGACACCGTCTTCATTACGAAAGTGGCTTATCTGTATCATCTCCCAGTTTTCTGTGCTCATGTGGCCAGAGGTTTCAACCTTGTGTTTCTGAAACACTGATATCTAGCATTTTTGTTCATCTCGATCACATATGTTTTTAGTTTCATTAATGTATGCTCTTACATTTATTATTTTTCCTTAATATAGTAGAAAAACATTAAGCTTTTTTTATTAAGCAAATGATCATCAGTCTTTTCATCTACCATCTAGTTTTATTTTTCTAATTTTTATCCCTGAATACAATGTATATGCAAATATCCAATACATTTCCTCATTTGGAAAATGACCTTTGACTTATCAATGTTGGTGTCCTTAACCGATGTCATCTTGGCTATTCAATTCAACTGTTGGAATATCAGATGATTAAGGGAGAAGGAATGGTGTAAATGAAAAAAAAATATGTATACACACACGCGCACTCATTTAAGAGAATAGTATACAGTGTAGAAAGGAGTAAAACGGACACCAACTTTGAAATCATACTTGTGTGGATTCAAATCCTGGTTCTGTCACTACGACCAATGTGATGTTAGGCAAGTATTTAACTTCCCTGAACTTCACTTCCTTCATGGAGTAGTCAATGTTGCTCTTTACAAAGTGTTTTCATTCTCCCCAGTCCCAGTCACCAGGTAGAACTGCCCTTCGAGGTTGTCTCTTTTTGTGCAGGGCCATGTATGTGACTAGCTTTGGCCAATGGGCTGTGAGTGACATGGGTTATGTCTGGGCCAGAACCTTTAGTTGTTGGTTTAAGACCTTGTAGGGCTCTCTCCCCTCTGGCAAAGTAGTTGACCATTTTTTGATAGTGGCTGTTCCATCAGTTTGGGTCACTGAATCATTTCAATAAGAATCGCTCAGACCCCAACATTCACCATCCTGTGAAGGATGTACGCCTGCCATGGACATGTAGCATGTGTGAGAAATAAGACACTGAGGTTAGAGAATTGCCTATAAGCCCAGGATCACCCAGCCTCTCCTGACTCCTATGTCTCACCCATAAAGATTTTCCTGGGAGTTAAATGTGATAACTTACATGAAGAGGTTATCACAGTGCTTGACATATAACAGGGGCTCAAAATATGGCAGCTATAATTATTAAATGATAATAAAAATGGTCTTGAAAAAGTAAGTGGATTCTTTGTATAAAATGAGAGGTATTATATCTGCCCATCCTTACAGTAAGTGATATCCTGCTTTCATGAGTGGGGCACTTTATTTGTTGCCATAGATAACACTTCCTAATGACTTGTCTTTATGCACTTATTTTTTGCCACCATGGTATCAGAAGCATGCTTGTAAATTGGGGGTATGTTTGAAGAATGAAAAAGTGAAAAATTCAAGCAGGAGAGACTAATTACATCAGTTAAGATGAATTAAAGAGCAATAAACAATTTCTTAATGAGCAGAACAGATGACAATTATTATAAACCTACATTCAATTGTTCCTAACATCAAAGCTACAAGGTTTTAAAGTGTCAGAAGTTTTAGTTTAAACAGTTTTCTCTAATATTTTCTGAAGAACACTAGTACCTCAAATACTCAGTTAAAAGGTAGGAAAATCACCCCTTGCTTTGAGATTCATGTTGTATATTAGCATATTATCTAAAAAATTCCCACAATATGAACATTCGTTTACTTTCAGTTCTGTATGTACCACACTTCTTTCAGGCAGAGCACATTTTTGCTGTTGCTTTTTCTTGGCCCGAGTGTTTTGCAGAACAATCTTAGAAATGCTGAAATGAGAGAAAATTAAGTAGCGTATTTAAGTTACATATAAAATATCACAAGTGACAATATTCTTTTTTCTGTCAAGTAACATTTAAAGCCCCATAAATGTAGGCACAGTCTTACTGGTTGTTCCACTTTATTCATCCAATATTACTTTCTTGAGGAACCAAATGTACCACTTATGATTTTACTTAATATTTTTTGAAAAACATTCACTATAATTTTCAACTTAGAGAAAAGGAGAGAATTTTCAGGAAGCAATCTAAGAAGCAATAATTAGAAAACGAAGGAAGAAAATCAGAAATGAATAGTGTCAAGCTGTACTACTTTAAGCTCATTTAGAGATCATATGTACAAAAAGATTGTAGCCACACTCCCAAACGTACTCTGTAAAACTAATGAACTTCAAATTAAGTATAATAAATGAATTCTGAATCTTCATACATCATGACTACTTTGACAATTTCCTTGAAATATCAAATTCTTTTTAAGAATTTCCTCTTTCCCTCTCCAGTTCCACCCCTGCCTCTCTGTCTCCCTCCTTTGCTTCTTCCCTGAGCACATGTTTAGAATGTTTACTTGAAAAATAAATCATGAAAATAATCTTTACAGAACTGGAGACAGATATATTGGATTTGGAATTGTCTATACAAGCTGGCATCTAGGAAGTCTTAGGTGTCCTTAACAACAACATGGTCAGAGGACAGAGGATGGCTTCACTTGTACAGTGAATATGATAGGGTGACAGGCAGGGGTGTGGCTTTAGTGTGGGGGTGAAGGGGGGATCCCACCAGGCTTCCATAGCCCTGCCACTGAGAGATGACTTAAAAATCCATGAACCCCTGCAGCCCCCCATCCCCCTACCCTTCCTCACCTGCACCTCCCAACCCATCCCACCCGCACCCCCTACCCCACCCAACCTCCACCCCCAACCCCAAATTCCGCCCTGGTTCTTTTTCTTCTTACACTTCACTCTCTACCAACAACAGCTCCTGTGAGTCCAAGAGCGACACACACACCACACCCCACACACGTACCCCTCCCACCCTCCCACACACTCTTTCTCTGCCAGGTGTACACAAGTTTTCCACGTTTGGAAAGACCTCCCCCTACCTCCTCCTAACCGCTTCTCTGGCGCTCTGCTATTTGGAGCCTATTTGCAGCCCAATTCACTGAGTAAACCTCTATTACCAGTTAGTGCCCCTCCTGCAAGAATACCATCCATCGTGGCTGAATACAAAAGTTGGTCGAAAGGTTGGGATCTGAGCCAGAGTCTGATTACAGTTTGGCCTGAGCTGGAGTGGTAGGGCTCAAAATTCAAAAGATCTTCTACACCTGTAGGTCTAACTCCTTGGAAGGTCGCCTTCAGGAGACTTTCCTTACACCTAAAAAGCAGATCCTTGTACCTGACCATAGGTGAGGTCACATAACCTCCGGAACCTCCTGACTGACACAAGTTCATGAACGCTCAATCTTCATGTGACTGTGAGGGTGGAAACCCACTTGAACAGAGCCTGGCACGTGACCATGGGAGCAACAGCCATTGGTTAGTGTGTTGCTCACATGACTACAAAAGTTTTGCCTGCCATGTGATGGTAGAAACCATGTGACTGCTGATGCAAGGATTTGCAGAGTTGGGTACTTCACAACCTTTACGCTGCAGAGCAGACTGAGCCTGACACTGTACCTGTGATGGGTGGGAAGGGTGTACATGACCATAGCATCCACATGACCCTAAAGAGTAGGTCATCTACATCAGGTCCGCTGACGTGTAGCGGTCTGTGGCCTGTTAGCAACCCAGCCACACAGCAGAAAGTGAGCGACTGGGGAGCCGAGCTCTGCCTCCTGTCGGATTCGAGGTGGCTTTAGATTCTAATAGGAGCATAAGCCCCATTGTGAACTGCACATGTGAGAGATCTAGGTTGCACGCTCCTTATAAGAATCTAATGCCTGATGAATCCCTCCCCTCCCCTCACTCCCTCATTCCTCTCCGTGGAATTGTTTTCCACAAAACCTATTACTGATGCCAAAAGGGTTGGGGAGGGCTGATCTACGTGATTTGGAGGCCTGAGGCTTCCCACAAACTGGTAACCAGAAATGGCCACATGAAGGAAGAATCCACATGAGTGGCAGAGTTCAGGAGTCCACTATACTCTAATGACTGGAAAAGCTGGACACACCACATGAGCACAGTGGCAACATGACCAAAGAGATCACATAACTTCAGTATTTAAGAGCACTTGGTGTTGACATGACCAGTAAGGCTCTAGTGTAGGGCTCATAATCGTAGTGTCTACATGATGACAGCATCCATGTGATTTGCAGCCTTAGGAGCCCACAAAGCTCAAGTGTCCAGGAGGGCTGGGTCAGCTTGGGCCAGCTTCCTGATAGTAAGGTCCAATGACAGTAGGCTTCTCCTGATCTGCATGTTTCAGGAGGCCATTCTGTTCACAAGACCAGACCTGGAAAGCTGAGATTGTCCACATTACTGAGATGGTGGTGCCTCCAGGTAACCTTCCACAGCACATGAACTTTATCTATGCCCACCCTTCTTTAATGTACTTTATATTTTATTTCTAATTACGCATGAAATGTAATACATAGCAGAATAATATATAACAAGGAACGAGGTCCTCTGTAAAACAATAATTGCAGAAAACTACTTCTAAGGTCTAAGTAGTCAGTACAGGCAAGCATTGTTAATTTAGTTTTATAAACATTGATGGAAAATTAAAGCAAGACTCAAGGATTTTGGTTGTTCATTTGGAAAACAAAATCTGTGTAGTGATTACTGTGTGCCACACACTCCAAAAGTTTAATGAGTTTAAGAGTGGTAAGTCTATGGAATAGGTACTAATACAGAATTTTACAGATGACAAAATTGAAGCACAGAGGCATTCAATCACTTGTCAGAGTTTACAGACATTGTAGGTGGCAAGTCCACTATATATGAAATCTGGCTTCAGATTCTGTTCTGATCACTCACCTGGCTCCCCAAAGGAAATTAATATTAGTTCAGCTTTATTTATTAAAAACAAAAACAAAAATCCCTGTAAGCTAGCCCCACTTACAGAAGAGTTGAGATCACAGAAGTTCTCTTTGAAATAACTCCCTAATAATTTTAAGTAGTATCAGTAATTAGCACCAGTCAATGTTGAACTTAATTAAGGACCTCAGAAGATTCATTTTAATGTATACAAATAAGCCTACCATAAATATATGTGTATAAAAGATGGTATTATATGCTTGATGCTAGTTGAAAACATTTTCTTCTTTTTTTAACTTTATTTCATTGTAGAGATGTGGGGTACAAGTCAGGATTAGGTACATAAGTAATTCAGTTGAAGTTTGGACCTTCAACTGGTCCTCACTTCCTCTGGTTTAGGACCTTTGTGCTGTTATATGCCTCCCTTCCCACTCCCCACTCCCCACAGTGTCCCACGGCAACTGATGATCCTTCCCTTGTGCTGTTGTGATTAATGTTCAGGTCCCACTTATGAGTGAGAACAGAAAACACTTCCTTCTTTAAAAAAAATCACTGAACAGAGAAACATCAGATAGTTTAAGCATTATACCTGGCTCTTGCCTGAATTACAACTATTATAAATGAGTGGAATCTGGATTAATGAAATTTTACTGTATTTATATTCTGTCAACTTAGAAAAGACAGAGAAAAGAGAAAGAAAATATACATTGCATTTTTTTTTAAATCACAATTTCACAAATCCCTCTTTTGCTGATTCGTGTGGGAAACGGCAGCTTTATTGCTGTTTGGTGTGGTCTTTCTGGTTTGTTTGCTTAAACAATGCTATATAAGCATTGGGATTACTTTACTAGGTTCCCACAATGTGGCATGGCTAAATAATCAAAAGAAAATTCAAGAGATCACATTTTCCACTTCAGTTAAAGTTGAATATATTAGTGAGGACTAAAGATTGCATTTGTGGTTCTAAGTTTATCAAAGGAAGTCATGATATTTGGAATGAAGACTAGGAAGAAAGCAGTATTTGTGCAAAGCAGTGAGTCCCAGATAATTTTGAAGAATAATTCATGGGACACATGTAAATAGAGGATATAAAATGGAGCCACATATTTACAATAGAGTCTATTATGAAATTTCAAGGTGGATATAGGAAGCATCTACATACAGTCACAGGATGGAATCCTGCTTCATGACCTGATATCTGTCCCAACCCCAGTTCCTATAATTGTATATAGATGAATTTATCACCAGTAAAAGACACAGCAGAAATATGCGTAACCCACCTATGCTTAACTGGGACGCACAGTATTGATGACAATTGAGGTCAAGTTCATTCACTGAGAGACAAATTCTAATTATAACTCTTGTTTAAGTCATATTTTGCTCCTGTCACACTTGATACTCATATCATTCACTTTTTCTCTGTGATGGTTTTTAAGGACTTTTGTTAGGATTTTTAAAAAAGTTATGTTATTGGAAGTCTGTCAGCACTCTAATATACATGGATGGTGTTGGGAAGATAACTATGTATAAAGATTTGTGTATTTGGGGTCCTGTTTAGGCATTGAATTTATTAGGCATTGCATCTATTTAGGTGAGGCAGGTTGATAAGCCATTTCTTTTGCATGTGACTCGGCAGGATCTAACAAGAACAACTTTTCCGTATTTTGCCTTTTTGTTTTGTGGTGGATATTTTGGAGATCAGTGCTAGGGACTTTAGGAGAAATGGTTTCATCTGATACAGAAACGTGAGAAAGGAGAGTACCAGAACAGTATTGATGCTGTTAAATTAAACATAAATACTCAAATGCTTTTAGTTCAAACACAATTATATACTACTGAACTAGCATCCTATGTAAATTTGATTTCAGAAAGCAAAAATGACTTACCAACAGCATACAGGGGAACGCATCAGATGGGGCTCTATCATTATGGAAATTGTATTCAAGACATATTTTTCTTTGCTTGTTTGTGAATTCATTTACTTAGATAGAAGTAACTTTATGTCAGTGTCGAGCAATGAGAAAAAAAGAGAAGCAGTTGCAGATAGTTTTCCCTATCAAATTGGTCAATATGCCCTCATCCATTCACCCAATGTAAAATTCAATAGCTCTAGATAGTAGGCTCATTCTTTGGAGACTACCACAGCATGCAAATGCCAAATTACATCCACAGTAAAGTTTTCCTTCAGGCAAAGGACAGAGGGGTGAGAAAGTAGGGATTCCATAGAGGGTGTTTACTCAGGAGCTGTGTCTTTTGTTATTATACAATTCCCTGGTGCAGTGTGAAAATCTACTCCATGTGAAGACTATTAAAAAATCAACCGGCATCCGCGAGTGGCTCAGCCCGGCCCCCGCCCCCCGCCACCGCTGCCGCCGCCACCACCACCGCCGCTGCAGCTCGCCCCGCCCCGCCGCTGCCGTGAGCGGCTCGGCCCGGCTCCGCCCCGCCACCGCATCCGCGAGTGGCTCCGCTGGCCCTGCCCTGCCGCCACGAGCAGCTCGGCCCAGCTCACTGCCACGGTCCAGACATGCGTCGAGGTCACTGCTGCGGCCAGACACCTTCAATGCCACTGTGGTCCTGGAACCGTCACCGCCTCCGCAGCCTGTGCCTGAGGTGATCCACCCCTCCACACAGGATATGCTGAGGCTAAGATCGCTGCCGCTGCCACTGCCACCACCACTGCCGCTTTGACTTCCGTGTGAGCCTTGGACCTCCTCCTATGAGTCCACTCCCGACTGGTTCCCACTCAGGCTTCCCCCCACCCCCGTGGGACAAGCAATTGAGATAAAGACCACCTGGAGCCTGAGACAGCACCACCTGCTGGCGACTCAAGGTAACAACACCAAAAGGTGAAACTGACCCATTGAATAAACTTGCCAGCTTGGGGGAAAAAAACAGCCAGAAATCAGAACTGAAAGGACA
>CAUYQG010165412.1:0-18233 GCA_963574415.1 Tarsius wallacei
CCACCTCAGCCTTCCGAGTAGCCGGAATTACAGGCGCGCACTACCATGCCCAGCTGATTTTTTTTTATTTATTGTAGAGATGAGGTCTCGCCAAGTTGCCCAGGCGGGTCTCGAACCCGCGGGCTCAGGCAATCCACTCACCTCAGCCTCCCAAAGGCGTGGGATTACAGGCTGAGCCACCGAGCCCGGCTACCAATGAGAAATTTAACCTTGCTTATTTCTTGTCTTTGAATTGTGATTCCAGGATCTTCCATTTTGCATGAGATTGGAGGGACTCGAGCTGGCCCATCATCTGTCTGCACTATCCCTGCTGGCCCAGCTATGCCAGCCTGCTCTTCATCCTTGCCTCATCCTACAGCCTGGGGTCCTGACTCCTAGATATACCATGCTGCCAGGTCTTTAGGGTCTTGAGGTCTCCTTGGGAGCTTCCAGAGAGCAAGGCCTGGCTCCCCACACCTTGTTCCAGGTCCTAAAAAACACATCCTCATTCCCAGCCTGGGGGATTTCTTTCCAGGCTGCAGGAGGTGCCTTCCTGCATCATGCTGCTCTGAAGTCAGTGTCCTCCAGCCTCTCTCCTATTTTTTTACAGTATTCCTTTTTGTTTTGTTTTGTTTTAGCAGCACTATCTTATACAGTAGTCTTTGGCGGTCTTTTAAATCCCAAACCCCTCTCACTTCGCCACACAGGAGTTATGGTTTACATTTTGGTGCACATGTGCGCCTTTCCCATGTAGAGTTGTGAGCTTCTCAAGGGCAGAGGCCTCCACTTTCTTGTATCCTGAGCCATCACAGGGCTTTTTATAGTGTGGGGCACTCCCCAAATGCTGATGAACAATGGTGATGACATGACCCTGCCATACAGTGAGAATCAGGACAAGGAAGTGAGGAAGGGGCCAGGTTTCATTATTGCCATGTAATTGTGAGTGTTTCACTGGTTTGTATCACCAAGGAGCAGCATCCTCATCCTGCTGCCAGCACAGGAAGAAGCATTTGCCCTAATAATGCTGAGCAAATTCCATTTATCAGAGTAAATGGGCCAAGCTCCTCTGGGTGGCAGTCACTCTGGCTTTGTTGTCCTTTGGCTTCTTTGCAGGCTGCCTTGCCCAGCCCTCAGCAATAGGTTCTCAGGCTCTCTTGAACAAATCAACCTCCCTGACACCTGCTCAGAGTAATTACCCTTCCAATGAGTGATGGTTAATAAACATGCACGGCTGCCATCCGCGTCTCCTTGGCCGATCCTGTGAATGTCTTCCCACAAACAGGCAGTCTGACCAGAGGACCAGCGCCAACTCATTCTAGGGCCAGAAAAATGGAACTCAGAACCCCATGACCTCAGCCCTTGGGGTTTCGCGGGGATTTCACTTGCTCCCATAAATCAGCCTCCTGTGACCCCCTTGCTGACCCCTTTCTGGCCTCTGTTTATATTGATCCACAGCAGAAAATGAGCAGAGAGAATTCCAGCATCATCTGGGGTGTTGGACTAGATCACCTTTAATGTTCCTTCCAATCTTGTTACTCTTTGATTCCATACTGTCCACTTGCTTTTTTCTTAATCAGCACTTAAAATCCCCTAGAGCCAGGTACAGTGACAAGTGCCAGTAGTCCCAGCTACTCAGGAGGTTGAAGTGGGAGGATGACTTGATCCCAGTAGTTAGAGCCTGTAGTAGGCTATGATTGTGTGTCTGTGAATAACCACTGGGCAACACAGCAAGGCCCCCATCTCTAAAAAGAAAAAAAATTCCCAAATTGGTCTTTTCCCCACCCTTGAAAGACGGATTCACTCCAGCCACACAAGCCTTCTTTCAGTCCCTTGAATGTGTTGCTTCTGCATTCCCATCTGCCTTTTCTTTTCCCTACAACCCTTTTTTCTTCACCAGTCACTTGCCTAACCCAATCTAACCTTCAGGCCCCAACGTTAATGTCACTTGTATAGGCAGGTTTCTCTAGCCCCCAGTATAGGTTTGATTCCTAATGCCCAGCCAGTCATGCATATTATCTTCCACAATACTTTCTTTCTTTTTTTTTTTTTTGAGTCAGAGACTCACTGTCACCCAAGCTGGGGTGCAGTGGCACACTCACAGCCATTGCCAACCTCGACCTTCTGGGCTCAGATGATTCTTCTACCTCAGCCTTCCAAGTAGTTGGAAATACAGGTGTGCGCCACCACACACGGCTAATTTTTTGGTTTATTGTAGAGACGAGGTCTTACCAAGTTCCCCAGGCTGGTCTCGAACCCTGGGCTCAGGCAATCCTCTTGCCTCAGCCTCTCAAAGTGCTGGGATTACAGGCTGAGCCACCACACCTGGTCCACAATACTTTCTATACTTATATTCATTAAACTGATTTTTTAGTAAAAACATTGTTTCTTATTTATCTTCTCTGGTATTTTGAAATCTCCGTGTGCACAGGGACTTTGTTTGAATTTTTATTGCCAGAACCTAGCCCAACACCTGACACCTAGGGGCTGTTCAGTAAACATTTATTGACTGGCTGATTGCTTCTCACCTCAATCATGCATTTACCCTGCTGTTCATTCACGTGTTGGTTTAATGCTGCTTTTCTGCTATTTAAATGTTTATGCTTGTCTGTTTAATGTTAGCTGCCTTAAGTTGTACATTTCTATGGCACTAGAATCCATGTATGTGATTTTCTTTGTACAGTGCTTCATCTGTGGGTATGTGTGTGTCTCATCTGTTGGGAAGGAATGAGGAGGTAAACTGAGAAGATGGTTGTAAGTGCTATCATGGAAGAGACTGAAACGCTGTTGACATGACATCTGAGAGCTTATATTATCTCCGATAATGGGCAGGGTATAGGACAGGACTGTGGCAGCACAGGGAGTTTTAGGACATTGTTCAAAGTGACTGTGCTCAGAATTGTGCTATCTACTACAGGGTAATGGAAGGAGGGAAGAGAGAGGCTTCAGGAAATTAAGAAGAAAGGGGAGAAGTGGGCAGAGCTCAAAGCCTCATTTTCCACGGGGACATCAAAGCGCTGTTAAGCCAAGGAGAAATATTAGTTCTGACAACAGCTCTTCTTGTTATGACTCTTCTGGTGTTTTTATTATTTTTTAAATAAAGGTTGAGGAACAACTTTATAATTGTAACTGGAATAATGGCAAGCAGGACTCATGGGGTATAATCATAACAGAAGCTTTGTTTTGGGTGCCACTGTCTCCTTAAGCCTGATTGGTAGTGATGGTCCTAACTCTGCTCCTGGACAAATACTTTGCAGGATCCCTCAGAGGTGTTAGGCAGTCCTGCAGTCACTTGACGTAGTAAAGTGATTTCAACTAGGCATTTAATGTGTTCAGCTGGGTATTGTCAATGTTTCCAATATTTTTTTCAAGATTAAGCTCCTTGTTCTTCCTCATCTAGGGCCTGCTGCAAGTGAAAAGAGGAGGTGTGGTCTTTCTTTTTCTCCTGAAGTTTCTGACCATTCCAGAATTAGAGCACAAGGAAGTAAGAGGTGGTAGGAAATATGTACTTGCCTCACGCTATTGAAGCTAGCTTTGGGCTCTCCTAACATGGCCAGTGTGTGAGTCCAGCTTTCTTCTGGGGCGTTCTTTTTTTTTTTTTAATTGGAGTCTCACTCTGTCACCCAGGCTGGAGTGTGGTGGCAAGATCACAGCTCACTGCAACCTCAACCTTCTGGGCTCAGGTAATCTTTCCTAACTCAGCCTCTCAATAGCTGGGACTGTCTGCATGTGCCACCATGTCTGTCTATTTCTTTTCTTTTCTTTTTTATTTAGTGTTGAGGTCTATGTTGCCCAGGCTGGTCCTGAAGTCCTGGGCTTAAGCAATCCTCCTCCCACCTTGGCCTCCCAAAGTATTGGGATTACAGGTGGTGGGCCACTGTACCTGACCGTGGGGCACTTTTGTGGGTTCTTCAGAGATCTGTACTCCCCTACACACACACACGTACACACGCACACATGCATATACACATGCTGCTACTGCAGGTCCCAGTGGCCTGGGCAACTGTTCTCTGTCAGCTGTTTACTCCCTCCACATCTCCTAATAATTCAACGGTCCATTTCCAGTTTCTCTTCTGCTCAGACCTGTCTTCCCTCTGACGTCCCTATTGGACAGGATCTAAGATGTTCTCCAAGCCATCCCCCATGCATGTGGCCTACCTCAGGTTTGTGAGAAACAGGTTCTTTGCCCACGCAAGCTCCGAGCAAATCCCAGCATCACAAAACAGCTGCTAGCACATATGGTGGCGTCTACATTTCTTGGGCTGGAGTCAGAAATGAGTCCACTCTGCCCCTCTAGTTGCAGGAGACACATGTTAAGCTCTCCAAGGAGTCCCCTTCAAGCCCTTCTCACTAGGCTCTGGTGAAACACAGGCATTGCTCTTTCTTTGGGAGGGGGTTACTCATAGCACACCGATACTTCTCACCAAATAAATCCTTTCCAGAAACATTCTCTTAATACCCAACAACTTATTTTTACCCCTGATATGGATGAAAGTTTTAGAGTTCCATAAATGATTTTCAACTGCTTTCTGTGAAAATGTGTATCTATGCTGGCACCGTACTTTGGTATGACATTAATACCGCAAATGAGAGCCTTTATTGAAACTTCCAAGGAACACAGTGTAGTCAAACAAGGGATTTCAGGAACCAAGTAACTGATTTCTGAGGAAGGATAGGTAACATCGTCATTCTGTCTTCTGACAAGGAAGCTTAATTGTCCTTATTTATAAAGTGGACCTCTATCCTTTCCTTTCCTCAGTATGAATAGAAAAATAGCGGGGTGTGCTGGCTCATGCCTATAATCCCAGCACTTTAGGAGGCATAGGTGAGAGGGATTACCTGAGCCCAGGGGTTCGAGATCAGCCTGGGCAACTTGGCGAGACCTCATCTCTACAACAAATAAAAAAATTAGCCAGGTGTTGTGGCACACACCTGTGGTTCCAGTTATTTGGAAGGCTGAGGGTAAGGATCACCTGAGCCCGGCAGATTGAGGCTGCATGCACTCCAGGCTGGGCAACAGAGTAAGACTCTGATTAAAAAAAAAAAAAAAAGATAAATAAGAAATTGTGAGCACAAGGATGGCTCAGGATGGACCAAAGGCCCTGAGGACTGGTTAAACAATCTGCAGAGGAAGCTCCTTCATAAAAAAGACAAATAGAGATGAGAACTTGATGGAAAGAAGAAAATGCTCCTTTCATCAGTGTTTTTCTAAATCCTGCCCTAACCCCTATTACTCCTACCTTGGTCTGGAGCTGTAGTTTTCTTGTTATATGCAGGTCTCTATTTTTATTTTTTATTATTATTATTTTATTTTATTTTATTTTTTGAGTTGGAGTCTCACTCTGTCACCCAGGCTGGAGTACAGTGGCACACTCATGGCCACCCCAACCTCCATCTGTTAGGCTCAGGTGATCCTTCCATCTCAGCCTTCCAAGTAGCTGGAACCACAGACACGCCACCACGCCTAGCTAACTTTTTGATTTATTGTAGAGATGAGGTCTTGCCAAGTTGCCTGGGCTGATCTCGAACCCATGGGCTCAGGCAATCCTCTTACCTAGGCCTCCCAAAGTGCTGGGATTATAGGCGATGAGCCACTGTGCCCGGTCCTATTTGTTTATTTTTTTTTTTAATTTTTGAGTCAGGGTCTCACTCTGTCACTCAGGCTGCAGTGCAGTGGCACAATCATGGCTCACCGCAACCTCTACCTCTTGAGTTCAGGTGATTCTTTTGCCCCAGCCTTACGAGTAGCTGGGACTATAGGCATGCAACACCATGCTCTGCTAATTTTTTTGATTTTATAGAGATGAATTCTCGCTATGTTGCCCAGGCTGGGCTCAAGCTCCTGGCCTTAAGCAATTCTCTCACCTCAGCCTCCCAAAGTGCTAGAATTACAGGTGTGAGCTACCGCCACCACGCCTGGCCACAGGTCTCTCTATTACTGGCCCAAAGCAATACTTTCATAGTGCAGAGCCAGAGGCTGCTGGGCTGCCTTTCCCAGCTCCCGTCAAAGAGATCAATAACCCTTGGCTCTGTATTTTCCAGCTGTATTTGTGTCTGTGTCTATGGGTTTAAGGTGGGAGGGCTAGATGTCATCACTTTTGACAAAATGGCTGAATATCTTTACTTTATCATGATGAAAAGACATCTCGGTCTTCTGGTTCAGAGCCAGAGGCTGCCTTGCAAGGAATTCAAAGGCTCCGATCTGGAGCTGCTGTCAAGCCAGCAGATGGAGCAGCAGCCCTTCCCTGTGTGCTGCTGGACCCACCTGGACTGGTGTGCAGGGTGATGCTGGGCCTGGGCCTAGCTCTGCGGCCAGAGGGGACAGGGAAATGAATAAAAATGATTGCGCCTCATTGCCATAACTGTTGTCCTGTCTGCACAGGAGTTTGGTAAAATACGATCCTGGGGAGGTTGTTTTCATGTGCCTCTCTGGAATTACCACAGAAACAACTATGAGGAGTGAGTGCTCATATGCCTGAGACAACTGGGGAGCATAGGAGATGGCAAGATGTAGAGATGACAGAACCAAGTCCTGGGCAGCGGAGGAATATGGCACAACTCCCTCAC
The DNA here is from genome assembly GCA_963574415.1 of Tarsius wallacei. NCBI lineage: Eukaryota > Metazoa > Chordata > Mammalia > Primates > Tarsiidae > Tarsius > Tarsius wallacei. The sequence continues at coordinate 6,544 of CAUYQG010165412.1, forward strand.
CCCTGGGAAACCTTGAGGGGAGACAGGGATACAGCCAGTGTTCTTGGTGAGAAAGGACAGCCTTCAGAGGACAGTTTGGACAATGATACTGAATTACCATCTGCCTAACTCACTCTTCTCTGTCTGAATTGCAAGCACTGGAGTCCCTTTTACTAAAATCTGTAACCTGTTTAGGAAATTTACTTTGGGGCTAGTAGAATTTAAGCTTCCCTATGATTACTTCTTTCTACTTTCTAAGCACCCACCACCAAGCTTGACAGATAGTAGCTCTTACTAAGCAATAGGGGCGTAAATGGAATTCCCACTGACAACTCTCTTCTGCCCCTCTCCAGCCAACATGAGGCCTTCTGGGAAATGGAGTCCTCTCTACTTCCTCTCATGACTTCAGAAGCAAGGTGGGCAGGGCCTGCAATTTTCCCCTCTGACTTCTACTGTCTAAATATTCCAGGTTAAAGACTGGGCATGGTGGCTCATGCCTGTAATCCCAGCACTTTGGGAGGCCGAGGCAGGAGGATTGCTTGAGTCCAGGAGTTTGAGATCAGCTAGGTAACACAGTGAGACCTTGTGTCTACTAAAATATAAAAAAATTAGCTGGGCGTGGTGGTGCACACCTGTAGTCCCAGCTACTCAGTAGGTTGCAGTGGAAGGATCACCTGAGCCCAGGAGGTAGAGGCTGCAATGAGACAAGATCGTGCCACTGCACTCCAGCCTGGGTTACAGAAGGCGATCCTGACTCAAAATAAATAAATAAATAAAAATAAATATTTCAATTTCAGGAGTAGGGGTGGACTTGAGGACTCAGTAGGATAGCCTCCATAACCCAAAGCCTAATCACCACAGAGAGCCCAGGAAACCAAAGAGAAGGCCGTGCTCCTGGCTTGTCCTGGCCGTCCCTTTGCTCAATCCTGAAGTCATCTGTGAAGGGAGTGAGGGTGCTTGGGTTCTTAACCCAAGCAAAGCAGGTGGCATGGTCCCCTCTTCATTGGGACTCCAGAAGTGCCTGGCAAGTCTCTTGGCCACAGGCATCCCTGGGGACCAGAGCTCTTTGAAGAGAAGAAAAGATTCTAGGAACAAGAAAGCTGCTGCTCTTGATGAAAAAGTCAGGAGGGAAGAAAATGAGACTAACAAGGGCTGAAGAGAACTGTCTGTGGGCTGAAGAGAATGTTAATGGCTCTGCTCCTGAGCTTCAAAGCCTGAACTGGTAGGAGTGCACACAGGCGCCTCAGCTGTCACCTACAGAATACTTACCAGGGACAGAGGCTTGCAGACATTCACAGCCCAGTTTTCCCAGATCAAGAAGCAGCGCCTGCTGAGACAGAGGAAAGAGAAGCTGTGGGGAGATCCGAGGCCTGGTTCAGCTAGCCGGGGGTTTTACCCATCTCTTCCGCATCCATCAACAAATGGGATTCCTGGATGAACTTGGGTACAGGGGAAATGACTGGTGGGGAAACAGCTTGCATTAAATACATTTGGCTGATGCTTGTCTGTTTTCCCTGTTTACAAAATGATAGCTGTTATGGAGTAAATTTTATGCTCCCAAAATTCATATGTTGAAGCTCTAACCCCCAATATGGTGATATTTGGAGAGGGGGCTTTGGGGGTGATTAAATTAGTCCTCCCCACTTCCTGAAGGTCATGAAGGTGGGGTCCTCATGATGGGATTAGTGCCCTCATAGGAAAAGACACCAGAGGGCTTGCTCTCTGCTCTCTCCATCTTAGACTTCTAGCTTCCAGAACTGTCAGAAAATCAGTTTCTGTTGTTGAAGTCACCCAGTCTGTGCTGTTGCGCTCTCAGCCCAAGCTGACTAGCACATAGCTGAAGTGGATGCTGTTGGTACCCTGCCCAAATCCCTTCACCACATCAGAGTCTCCACCCCCAGCTGCTATATTGGGCTCCAAGGGCTCACAGATACCCCCTTCTCCAGAAAATTGCTCTCAGTGGATGGAAGACCCCCACCCCATACCCTCCTGCAGCTTTCAGCCAAGAGGATCCAAAACCAGCCCTCTTATCAAGGAAGGATCAATTCTTGGTGCTACTCCTGTTCCTGGGTCACTCCATGGACTCAGACCGAGACTGAACAGAAAGCTGCAACCACATCCTTCTTTCCTACCCTTCCCATTTCTGTCATTCTCTTTCTTCGTGAAGCCATGCCTCAATAAATCATGTGGCCTGAATCCTGTCTCAGGTTCTGCTTCTAGGGAACCTGACATAAGACAGCAACTCTCCCAAGAGGCAGAGTATTGAGCAAGCCAAGGACCATAGAGAACTTTGTGAATATAGTGATGATGATTAATGTCCAATGACAATGAGCATTGGGATCAACAGCCCCTGTTCCTATGTCCAACGAGCGTAGAGGGAGAAAGGCTTACTGAGAAAGAAATGGAATGTATTCTTCTAGCAAATGGAATGTGGCTCCTTCCACAGGCATCTGGCAGACAGCTGTGCTAGCAAGGGTGTCAACAGCCTTGTTAGCACAGAGCCGCAGGCTGAGGTTCCAGGGGTTTAACCAATAAAGGAAGCATCTTGACTGCAAGAACCCTTGAGCCAAGACTGACAGCAGAGTCAGTCGGGCAGGTCTGTGCTCTGTGTGGGAGCCAGCTGCATCTGGAGCTCCACACCCCCCTGGGCAGGGGCCAGGGTTCTCTGAAAGGAAAAGCCCAGCACCTGCTCACAGACCTGCCTGCTCCGAGGAAAGGCTTCAGGTGCTCAGGTCTTGTCACCCTTCTCCTATGTTTTGTTCAGTCTGTTGGATTCTTCATGATGCTATTTTGTTCTTGGGGATTTATTTTTCACTCTTTTTCATAGTTCTCTTTGATTTCCCTCCTTCTTTCTGTCTAGCCCTGCTTTTCTCTCTGAATCCAGGCTTCATCATGAGGGCCTGTGAGATTGGGTCTGACTCCATCTTGGGAGGATGAAGAATGAGGGTAAATTGTTATATTCTTCCAAGAAAGCCTTTACAAGATAATCCCTTATTGCTTATGGTCACCCTTAGAACTTAACTTTGGTGCCCTGTTATGCGAAAGACTCCCTTCTCATGAGCAGCGAGAACGGGGAGGAATGGAGTTGGTGAAGGGGTGGACCCCTCCTGCCATGTCACTGGGTCATACCTTGCCTGGTCCATCGATTTTGATAGTGGCCCCCAGGAAAAATGTATGAGAGAGCACAGTAATGTTTACCAAGATGCTACCAAAGATTCAGAGACACACTTCAAATATCCCTACCTCTGAGCAAGTCCTTAGTTGAGTCACTGTTTCTAGGATGAGAGTGGCTCCTGATACTGTTCTCAAGAGATCTGGAATCTTACATTTCAATTTAGAGATAAAAATGGGTTTTTTTCTTTCCTTTTTTTTAGACACTTGTTTTCAAAGAAGAAAAAAGGAATTTTGGACAGCTCTTACCCATAACCTTTCTCCCAACATATTTTGTGGGAGGGAATAAAATAGTATAAGGACCTTATCCCAGAAAGACAACTAAAAAGTACCTATCTATTTTTTTCAAAACATCTCCAGCAAAGGGTATACCAACTTTGGGAAGACTAGATCCACGAGTTCAGATGACACATCAGGGCATAGATTGTCTCTATTACTTGGCTTTGTCTCCTGCTGCTTTGCTTCATTCTCAGACAGGCTGTCCACACATGGCAGCCAGATGGCCAGTAGCAGCCCCAAATCAGTGCTACCCGTAGAACTCACCACTGAACCAGCTGCTACCCCCAGAGGTGTTGAGTCATCTGATGAGCTAGGCCTGGGTCATGTCCTTACCTCTGAAGTTGAGGGGAGGATCCCGCCACTCCAGAACCAAATGATCTTGGAATAACCAGAGAGGCTGATTCCCCCCAAGGAAGCGACACTTGGGGAGGAGCACGTGTCCATTACAGCATGCATTGTCTGTCCACCTTTTTGACTGTAGTGTACACCTAGCTCATTCAAATGTAATTGCTTATTATGTGTTCAGCAATCAGTGATGAATGGTACTTTCTGGACTCAGGTGTGAAGAAAAGCAAGATCACTGTAAGAAAGGGTCAAATCAGTTCAGCTGGTTTAAAGAGCTTTCTGGTCATAGTGTCCAGGGACCCAGCTAGGGGTGTTGGAGAGCCACAAGGAGGAGGTGGACTTGCCATGAACCCAAGGGTTGTATCAGGAGCAGCCTGGCACAGAGTGATATGTACATAGAATGACTTCTCCGAGAATCACAGGTCAAAGAGTGAGTTGAGAGAAGCAGGAAGAACCAAGAACTGAAGGCAGACTCCTGTGCTAAGCCAGAGTTCTACTCGTTGAACGAGTCACGTTCCCCCAATTTGCAGATTGTACACGACTGATACTCTAGGATTTTCCCATACCATAATTAAAGTTGTTGTTGCTTTGTCTTCATTCTAAACAACCAGTAAAGTATATGATTTTCTAATAATCCACAACAGAGGACAGAGCAGGTACCAGGTAGGAACAACAGGCAATCCTGGTCTCAGAAACAGACGGTTTCAGAAGTAGACGGTTTCTGAAGAGTAGCTTTTAGACTTTTTGACATTATAGTAAATCGTCACAATTATGGACAATTGTCATAGAGAAAGACTCCACAATTGGAGCTCTTTAAGCCCCATTTTCTCCGGCATGGGTGGGCAAGGGAAGCCATGTGCTGATTTCCCCATCCCGCTGTCCTCTGCCTCATCTCTCCAGGTGCTGTCTTTGGGGCGTGTAGACAGGCAAGCATCTGTGTGTACTCCAGGGAAGCATGTGGCTTCTCAGACTGGGAGTTGGCATTCTGTGACCTGGCTGAAGCACAATGTGGAAATGAAAAGATAAAAACCTGAGATATGTGATGGGGGCTGCGGTTTGAAATAAATGGGTTCAGGCCCTCTGCCCAGTCAGCTGAACGTTCTGGCAGCTGCTGCATTTAATAGACAACTCCATTAACATCTCCCTTGGTGGGGGGGACCGGGAGGTTGGGGGGGGGTGGGACGAAAAAGGTTTGTTGCTTTTGGAACGTTCCTCCATGGCCACTTAGAGTTTCTTCACAGTTATAAATCTGTTGTGTGGCCTTTTGGTTCCCTGGGGGAGCTCTGTATTTCCTTTAGTCTGTACACCATGGCAGGCTTTGGCAACTGAGGTGGAAGCTAGGAAGGGTAAGGTAGAAGGGGAACTCAGACCACCTGCCTTCTCAGCTTCTTGGGAGGATGAGAAGGAATATATCCTCCCCCCTTTGTAATGAAGAAATTGTCAGTCCTGAAGTTCAGAAGATAAAAACATCAGGGGCGTTGGAGTGCCCTCAAAACGATTCAGTGATGCTACTGGTGGATGGGGGGAGGGGAGAGGAAAGGTGGGTCCCAGGACTCAAAGGCTGGATGGTGAGTGAGGAGACATGGGTTGCCGCTGCCGAAGGAGAGGAGGGACAGGTCTAAAGGGGAAAAAGGAAGCAGACAGACTCATCATCACCTGAGAGTGTTTAGGTTCAGGCCTCTTACCATGGCTCATGAACACGCCTCCAAACCTCTCAGATAATTGTGGAGCCTGAGACTTCCCAAGCTCCCAGTACACTGAGAACACAAAGGATGTAACAAAAAACCACACTTCCACTGAGGGATTTTCAGTCCCAGTATCTTCCCACTCCAGCCTTTTAGCTGCTGTCAGACCACATTAGGGCAGAATATTGAACCCAACTAGATCACAGCTGCTGGGGATTTCCCTGGAGGAAAGTGTGACATGAGCGGGCAGAGCAGCTCTGATCCGAGACTTTGCTCCTGGCATTCCTGAATGCCCTCCCTAGCTCACCTCCTCTCAGAAATCACTTCCAGAGGCAAAGCTAGGGACTTGGGGTGGTGCCGACCTGCAGATACACAGAATAGTATATGACCTGCCTGGAGACGAGTTCTTGGTCAGACGAAGGCTGTGAATTTCGATATACTGACCTCACCCTGGGTCCTGGGTTGGCACGGAGGCCAGGGTGGAATGTGCAGTAGACAGGCCCCCGGCTTAGATGGGAAAAGTGTGGGATTCAGGTCCAGATTCTATCCCATGTAGCTATGCGAGACCTTGAGATATTGCTAAGTTCCAGAAGCTTTAGTTGTTCATCTCTAAATGGGAATCACAACACTTTACTCAGAGTGCTGTTATCAAAATCACATAAAATCACTTTCTAAAATGCTGTACTGATGAAATTATGTCCTTCATTCCTTTGTTCTGTTTCCCAAATCTAAAGGTCTTTATTTGTAATGTGAAAGTTGTTGGGTTCAAGGCAAGCATCTGGAAAGGTATGCATGTAGTGAAGGCAAGCAGAGAAGAAAGTAGAGTCAAAGATACGGGAAGGTTGCTGGGCGCAGCAGCTCACTCCTATAATCCCAGCACTTTGGGAGACTGAAGTGGGAGGATGGCTTGAGCCCAGGAGAGACCTCGTCTCTATAAAAAAAAATCAAAAAATTAGCCGGAGCCGGGCTCGGTGGCTCAGCCTGTAATCCTGCACTTTGGGAGGCTGAGGTGAGTGGAATGCCTGAGCCCGCAGGTTCGAGACCCGCCTGGGCAACTTGGCGAGACCTCATCTCTACAATAAATCAAAAATTAGCCGGGCGTGGTAGCACGCACCTGTAGTTCCAGCTACTTGGAAGGCTGAGCGGAAGGATCGCCGGAGCCCAGCAGGTCGAGGCTGCAGTGGCCGGGAGCGGCCACTGCACTCCAGTCTGGGCGACAGAGTGAGAATCCAACTCAAAAAAAATAATAATAATTAGCCGGGTGTTGTGGTGTGCACCTATAGTCCCAGCTACTCAGGAGGCTAAGGCAGAAGGATCACCTGAGCCCTGGAAGTCGAGGCTGTGGTGAGCCGTGATGGCGCCATTGCACTCGAACCTGGGCAACAGAGTGAGACCCAGTAAGAGTCAATAAACGCTTGTCTGAAGCCGCTGGCTTGAAATACCTGAAGGCCTAATGCTGCACAGATAAAGAGACAGCAGATAGGGATGCCAGAAAATGGGACTCGGCATGGAGAACAAGGGGCAGCTTCTAGATGGAGGTGCTTGCTGTGACTCTTCAGGACTCAGGCATATATCCTGGCTTCTCTTTCTGTGTATCTTTCTCGCTTTCATACCCACCGCTAGTCTTTTGGCCCTGCATTCCATTCCTAGTTCTCCAAAGGGAGAACCGGACCCCCTCGCCTCACCAGGTGGCCCTGGCTCAGAGCTACAGTTGGAGGGCTCGGGTCGTCATCACAGAACACATGGCTGCATAAGATAAAAAAAAGAGCAGCTCGTGTTTTGTCGGGATTCCCGTACACCAGGTACAGTGCTACGTGCTCTCCATGGCTTATCTCACTACTATAATCCTTCAAACAACCCTGCTGAAGTAGCTTCTTATATTGTCCCCATTGTGCAGAAAAGCAAACTGAAGCTAGGTAGCTACCAAGTGGAAGAGCTAGGTTTTGAACATCAGTAGCCTGGCTTCAGAGCCAGAACCTGGAGGTGGCTTCTACTCTAATTTTGAGGGTAGGACTGTGGGTGAAGTGAGTGTTATTTTAGGAGCTGTGGATGGATGTGGTGTAAAAAAGGCTCCATTGTCCTTTAAGGTGGATAAACCCTGAGGGGAGGGCCACATGGCCTCTTTGACATATTCCAGTAAAGGAGCTGTTTTTTCTCATGTTTATTTTGAGTGGAGGTCTCACTCTGTTGCCCAGGCTGGAGTGTAGTGGCATGATCATATAGCTCACCATAGCCTCGACCTCCTGGGTTCCGGTGACCCTCTCGCCTCAGTCTCCCAAGTAGCGGGGACTACAGGCATGTGCCACCATACCCAACTAATTTTATAAAGTTTTTGTGTAGAGATGAGGTCTCTCTATGTTGCCCAGGCTGGTCTTGAACTCTTGGGCTCAAGCAATCCTCTCGCCACCTCAGCCTTCCAAAGTGCTGGGATTACAGGCGTGAGCCTCTGTGCCTGGCCTATTTTCCCTTTGCTGAACCTAGAGTTTCCCAACATTATCTGAGCAGAGAACTCCCTCTCTCTCTCTCCTTTTTTTGCAACGTGCACACTAATCTACAGTGGACCACAGGACCACTAGTTTGGGAAATGCCCTCCTAGTCTTACTCTCCACCCCACACACACAGCTCCCAGAAGTAATGGCAGCACCTTGGATGGCAGCTTGGACTTCCATAGAGCATGGAGTGTTTGGTGGCCAGTCAGCTCAGATGGCAACCACGGGATGCTGATTAACCCAGGTCAGACAGCAGCTGCTGTTCCCAGGCTGCATGAAGAAGCCATCCAACAGATTGGGGTGGTTTATTTCTTGCTTCCATTTCCCCCCGTCACTGTCCTTGTCTAGACCCTTTACATGTCAAGTATGGACTGTCAGTCTCCTGACTCGTCTCCCTGCTAGCTGGCTCCCCCCCGAGTCCATCCTGCGCACCTGGCCAGATCTGTCTTCTTAAACTGCTGCATGGAGTTTGCCGCTCTCCTGTCCCAAATGCATTAATTCAGCTTTCAAGACTGTCCTGTTCAGCCCCAGCCGACCTTCCCTGCTCCTTCCACGCACCCTACACTGTCGATGAAGCGGAATCATTTCAGAGCTCCTCTGTGCTCCATCTGCACATTCAGCTTCCTCCAGCCAGTGCTTGAGACTCCTTCCTGCCTCCCTGTTTCCTCCTGTCAGAATCTTGTGTTCTCGTTCATTCACTTATCCACTCAACAAGCACTTAGTTTGTGCCAATGTGCCAGGTCCTGTGCCAGAATAATACACACTCCTTAACCTCAAGGAGCTATTAAAGACAGATAAATATATAATGGGGCAGCCGGGTGTGGTGGCTCAAGCTTGTAATCGCAGCACTTTGGGAGGCCGAGGCGAGAGGATTGCCTGAGCCCACGGGTTTGACACCGGCCTGGGCAACATGGTGAGACCTCATCTGTACAATAAATCAAAAATCAGCCGGGCGTGGTAGCATGCACCTGTAGTTCCGGCTACTTGGAAGGGTGAGGTGGAAGGATCGCTGGAGCCCAGCAGGTCAAGGCTGCAGTGGTCGTGAGTGTGCCACTGCACTCCAACCTGGGCGACAAAGTGAGACTCCGACTCAAATAATAATAATAATAATAATAATAATAATAATAATAATAATAATACACACACACACACACATATATATATGTAATGGGGTGATGTATATTATCACAGAGTGACACACAGGCTTTTGTGGGCAGGGACACTATCTCTGCCTGGGGCACAAAAGGCAAGTCAGGGTAGACTTCCTGGAGAAAGGAATGTTGAAGCTTAAAGGATGAAATGGGATTAGTCATTTGAAGGCATATGGTGTGTGAGGGTGTGTTGGATACTCAGATCTTTACAGTAGGCTAAACAGGACAGGTTCTCCCAACCTCCCCGTCCTCAGAGAGAATCTCAGGCTTCTGAGATTATGCTGACCTGCAGAAGACAGGTGAGGGGAAACACTTGGACTCATCAGGAGGTGAGGTCTGGGGCTGAAAGGAGGAGAGGAGGACAACGACTGATATGTTCCCTGCATGCTATAGTTATTGGACCGCCCCCTTCCTCCTCTCTGGTTCCCAAGTCTCCTCTAAGAGATACAGACATTCAAGCAGCTTGGTTGCCAGGGGCAACCCCGGAAGGCAGCAGGCAGCATCATTCCAAAGGCAGACACTGAAGCCCCTGCCCAGGGGCCTCATAGCCTGGCTCTGATAAACAAGGAGTAGGTGGCTCAATTCAGTCATTTCCCTTGGGAAGTGAAGGACAGAGTCTGAGTAGAGAGTGTAGAAGACAGCCCTTTCAGCCACTCAGCAGGGCCCCAAGAAAATAAAGGTGACCCACAAAACAGTAGATGGCATTTTAATCCGCATGAATACTTTTAATATGAAAAACATAACCTTGTTTTTCTGAGACATGGCCTAATTTATTTCAGGCCTCGGGCTTAGTAACTTAGCACTGACAACCTGCAGGTCTGGTGCCTGTGTGTGTGTGGGTCTGCAGTGCTAATGAGATTGTAGACTCGGTGAGTTTCTCTCGCTCACAGTTTTCCTGCTCTGTGCAGGCTGTCCACCTGTAAGTTTCTCCTTTTCCTGAACTGGGACTTGTGGTCTGGGAATACGAGCATTACCTAGGGAAGAAGGCAGAGTGTACTCCTCTCAAGAGAGCACTCCTGCTGCAAATGACATGCGGTTGGTTTTACCAAGGCGCCCTGCTTCTTTCTCTTATTCCTGCTGTTCTGCCTGCTTGACTTGCCTGCTGCTCTCCCCACAGCCAGGGAAGACTGTAGAGTGTACAGTCAGAACACCTGGGTTGGTTTGCGCTCTCCATCGTGGGTGATATATTTAATCATCCTGAGCCTCAGTTTCTTCACCTGTGAGGTGGAGACAGTAACACCTGTCCTACCCAATCACAGGGTCACTATAAATATCAAATAAGAGTATTTATTAATTTATGAGCCACGGTCTCACTCTGTCGCCCAGGTTGGAGTGCAGTAACATGCTCACAGCCACCCCAGCGTCAACTGCTGGACCCCAGCAATCCTTCCGCCTCAGCCTTCCAAGGTTGATTTATTGTAGAGATGAGGTCTCACCATGGTGTCCATGGCTGGTCTCAAACCCACGGGCTCAGGCAGTCCTCTCGCCTGGGCTTCCCAAAGTGCTGGGATTACAGGCTTCAGCCATCGCGCCCGGCCGAGAATTCTGATTGCAAGACCTGCCTCTAGAAATGTGTTATCCCCGTGCCCCCTTCCATACCCTTGTCCTGCTCCATACCTTTCTCCATGCTCAGACAAATATATACAGGCATACACAAATGAATTCTATGATTAAAAGACAGAGTGGACCCACTTTAAGACTCCAGAAGATGGCAATGGCTGGGCTTGATGGCTCAGCCTGTAATCCCAGCAGTTTGGGAGGCTGACGCGAGAGGATTGCCTGAGCCTGTGGGTTCGAGACCCACCCGGGCAACTTGGCAAGACCTCGTCTCTACAATAAATCAAAAATTAGCTGGGCGTGGTAGCACGTGCCTGTAGTTCCGGCTACTTGGAAGGCTGAGGCAGAAGGATAGCTGGAGCCCAGCAGGTTGAGGCTGCAGTGGCAGGGAGCATGCCACTGCTCTCCAGCCTGGGAGACAGAGTGAGACTCCAACTCAAAAAAAAAAAAAAATAGAAGATGGCAAGAAAGACTAGAGCTAGATATCAGGAATGACTTTCATTCCATCCCAGTGTGGAGACTCAGGAACAGGGACATATGAGCACTACAGAGGATTTAAGAGAGGAGGCTTCCTGCTTCCATATTACTCTCCAACTTATGCAAGTAAACCACTTCTCTCTGGTCCAGCATGCCCCAAATACATGCGCCTCCTTTCTCATCATAGATCTAGCTTAGGGTCTTTGCACATTCCTACAGCTGTTCCTACAGCTGCTGTTCCAAGGTCTCTGCCTGACTGACACCTTCTTATTCAAACGTTAGCCTAAATGGCAAATCTTCCCTAATCTTCCATTTTAAAATAGCTTCCAGCCGGGCTTGGTGGCTCAGCCTGCAATCCCGCGCCTTTGGGAGGCTGAGGTGAGTGGATTGCCTGAGCCCGTGGGTTCGAGACCTGCCTGGCCAACTTGGCGAGACCTCATCTCTACAATAAATCAAAAAATCAGCCGGGCGTGGTAGCGCATGCCTGTAATTCCGGCTACTCGGAAGGCTGAGGCGGAAGGATCGCTGGAGCCCAGCAGGTCGAGGCTGCGGTGGCC
>CAUYQG010165419.1:26-11909 GCA_963574415.1 Tarsius wallacei
ACTTGAGAATTGCCCTGACTCTTTTCACATTGCTGTTCTTTCTAGTTCCAAACTGGATATGCAGAACCCTACACATAAAGAGATGAGAAGTTTTTTATGCTACTCTGTCCTTCAATAACAGCAACACAGAGGAAGAATGATAGACCTTTCTATACTGGCCAAAACACTGCCTACAATTTAGACTTACGTTAAAAAAATTCACCTAAGGTGTAGGTAACTTGTAGTGGCCTTTTTCATGGCACCAGCATGGTGCGATGTGGTCATGCTCTATTCAACATCAACATGCTGAGTAGTGTTCTTTGAAACATAATTATTTATTTTACAGTGTAGAAGTGAGAGTTCCAAAATTTCTTCAAAATTGGCTCCAGTCCAAAGTTAGAAATATATCACAGAAGATGGTCAAATTCTCCTTGCTATTAATGAAACACCCTGGTCTTGGAGGCTAAGAAGTACTGAGGCACTATTCGAAGTCACTTAATTTTACATCCAGAGGCCTCCTTGGTATATCAAAAACCAGAATTACAACCCACCTACCTATGTGCTCTTTCACTTTTATCCAAATTCACTCACCTATTCCCTAGAAATATTCATGAAAATAGTCAGCATCATCCTAGCCAAACCTAATCGTAACACTAATAATGATAGCAGCTCTTCTTATAGAAGGTCTACTACTATGCTGATGCTGTCCTAGATATTCTACTATGTTATTTCATTTGATTCTCACAATAGGTTTATGAAATTGATAGTATTATTCTCATTTGAAGGAGAATGAAACCAAAGGTCAGAAAGGTGAAGTCATTTGTCCATGATAACCCTGCTAACAAGTGGGTAGGTATAAAAAAGTTAAATGTGAGACTATTAAAAATGTCTTTCAACTTCTTGGAGAAATACATCATAATACACCATATAAATTATGTTATTTAAAACTTTTGAAAAAAAATTTTCATTGACCAACCATGAAATAATTAGGGAATTAAGCATACAAGGCCACATGGATGGCACAAGGTCTGCCTCCAGACCTGACAAGCCCGATAGCCGAGCACCATGTTACTGTTAGTTAGTCTACACAAATGAAATAATGGTCAACTAAGTGTCAGTAACCTTCAAGCTTTCCTAGCAATGTAGGACCCTAGGGCATAGTCCAAGTCATTTGTTCACTCATGATTCACTTAGATGTTTGAATTAGGTTAAACTCCCTGAAAACACCCTATTGTGTTTCAAGGAATCCAGCAAAACTCTAACTGAAGGCTTAGCAAAATGCATAGAGCTAATCCACATCCTGTGGGTTCATTGAGAGCTAGTTTTGGGGAGTCAAAGTTTACACACAAGGGAAAACAAAACGTGTGGATGCAGCTGAATCTTTCCTCCCAAAGCAGTGCTGGAAAACTCATGTAAATATACAAGCACACTAAGCTGTATTGTGAAAGGAGCCATTTGTTTTACTAACACAAGTTGGTATGGTGCAAGATTTTTCTTGGCAAATAAATAGAACACAGTGGAAAAATTTGTAAACAATGGAGTTTTCTGACGATTTTTTAAAAACTGAAAGAACAGCCTTTCCAAAAGGTAAAAAAAAAAAGAAAAAAGAATCCTTTTCCTCAATCTCCCATGAGATACTACTCACATATAATCACTTTAGAAGTCAAAGCAGATGAAGAAACATGGCTTAATGATCAGCAGAAGATGCTAAAAAGACTATTTGGTCACTAGTAAGCTATCCTGCCAAATGTTCAACGTAGGATCTACGTAGACCAATCCATACTAGCCAGAATGAGAAACCTGTCAATGATGGTCGCATGGTAGAGTTCAGGAGGTGAAGAAACCACTCCTTTTCCCAGAATTCTTTTGAGTGTAGTCATCGTCACAGTGACGAATGTTCAAATACAGTCATTGCTTTAATTACCAAATGTGACTACAGAGACCAAATGTTCTTGCTTAAACACAGATTTCATAGGAAGTGTGTTTGGCTGAAAGTCAAAAATAGGGAGGAGAAAAATTCCCCAAAATAAGGTATATAATGTTAGTTTCAGAAAGCTGAGCCTATTGTAGCCACGTCTCTCTCCTGAGCAGATCCCAGGCTAAATGGGTAAAATCTGACTTTAAAAACCTGAACATTTCTTTTTCTACTTAATCATTCAGAATGGTTGAAAACACACACACACACACTCCATTCCAAAGTCAGTGCTTACCCATTTCACTCTTTAATATACTGAGAAATGTTTACATCATGCATGTGTTAAAGATACAAAGGACTGTGAATTAAATCTTTTCTTAGATCAGTTGATATTCAAAACATTTTTTAACTGAGAATTTTATATAGTTTACCATACATGATTATATAAAACTACATATAAAAGATACACTGTGGGATTTAGCATCTACTCCAACTCCTCCCTCAGGAACTGATAATAACCCTTAATTTCTATGGTTAAGGGCCTAAATCTTGTACAATTCTAGATTCTCTTCTCTATCCCATACTAGACTTATTCTATCTGGTTTATTCTGGGATGCCCTTCTTTCTTCAGGATTTCCAGCATCAAATTTCACAGATGCTACTTAAGTCCTGAATGTATATCTGCTCTCAACCATGTAACCATGTTAGCAATTTGGTAACAACCTGTGTATATAATTTTATGCCCTCTCCATGCTCACACATTCATAAATTATATATGTGTATGTACATAGTTTGATATATACTAATATAGAAATTGGGAATTTTCTTTGATTTTCAAAAATGAGGCTATTTGAATACACACATACACACCTATTTTTTTTTACCTACGAAAATATCCTGAACAACCTTCCCAATACTAACTTATCTCATGTTTTTTATTGATTGTATAATAATCCATGGTAAGGAATTAAATCAACCATTCCTCTGTTTATGGGGGTTCATTTAGTTCCCTATCTTTTGCCACCTAAAACAGTACTATCCAGTAAGAAGTAAGGCACCATTGAAGATCGAGGTAAAAGCTGACTCTACATAGCTAAGGTACATGTGACCTACTCCAAATAGAACACCAAAGAGGGCCTATACATACACTCCTTCTATTATTTTGTTCCTCTTCTGTTCTTGTGTCACTGCACAACCGTGTAGTAGTCCCCATCCGGTCTCTCTGCTTCCACTCTTGCCATTCTGCCTTCCATTCTTCACATAGCAACCAATGTGTTGTTAAAGTAATAAATCCTCTGATTTTATTTCCTTTCTCAAAACCTTCCAGCATCTTCCACTTATGCAGAGAATAAACCAAGCCCTGTGATCTGGCCCCAGGCCACTTCTCCAACCTCATCCCCTGGGAACTGCCACACACTCATTCCACATTTCCTTTCTTGCTGTTCCTCAATGGTGCCAAGAAACCTCCAACTACCAGCCTTGGCACTTGCTACCTTTTTCCACATGAACTTTCTTCCCTGGAAGTCTTTGACTCCTTCTTTACTTTATGCGAGCCTCTGCTTAAATGGTGTCTCCTCAGAGAAGACTTCTGTGATGCTCATATTTAAAATCACCCCTTACCTTGCCTTATTTGTCTTTGAATCACTGATCACTACCTTAAAATATACTACAATATTATGTATCTATTTTCCTTCATTAGAATGTAAGTTCCATGCCTTATTCTTCACAGTTTTCCTGGTCCCTAGAACCGTGTAAAGCATGAGATGTGTTCAATAAATATTTGCTGATTAAATTAATGAATAAATAGATGTACCTAAGACAGGCTAAAGGGGGAACACTATGTGATAGACACAGTAGCACATGTAGATATTGAGTCTTTTAGAAGAGTTTATTTTGCCTGGATTGGCTCCAGCATGCATTTCATTCTGCATTAGTACTTCATCTTAATCTTCTCCACAAGCATAGACAGTTAAAATACTCTATGAAAGTAGACAGTTGGGTAATGGCCCTAAGGATTCGTTATGCCATGTATACTATTGCACACAGTTGCCTGAGTTTTCCATTTAATTTCGCCCTTTGTGGCCTCCCTGAGCATGAACTGCAGAGTTGTTAGCAGAGGATAACAACAACAAGGGAGAGGGAAACACAGGAAAAGAAAATACTCCTACATCTGAAGGGCGTCTTCTGTTTCAGTTTGGGGTATGGTATCAAAATCTGTCCTAGAAAATGGATGCTGGGTTATGTTCAAAGGTTTCCCATTTTCTTGTGAGTTCAAAATACTGTAATTGAAAAGACAGCCACCGTCATCGTCCCCTATTTCCAAATACAGTTTGCATATGGATTTGTTGCAGCCTATAGAGCAAGTTAGTTGGGAACAAGCATTCCATGAAATGGGAAGTGACTGAAAATTCCATTATGCGGAATATGAGTAGACAGGCTTAACTCCAATTATTTTTAATAGAACAGTCTATCTGCTAACTTATCATGACCTTACTGTTATTTCTGCTCTGGAGACTTTCCTTAAAGGCCAGCAAGTTTAAGAGGATTGCCTTCATCCCAAGTTTTGTGGGATCCTGCTGTTTACACTGAGAAGACTCAGAGAAATTTTCCATCAGATAGAAGAAGGTAGGTTCACTTGATGGTAGAGAGAAAAATCAGCCTTTGAATCCTTCCACCAATACTACAGCAGGTGTAGTGGAGCCAGTGCCTTTTCTGGTTTGCTTCCTACCTTTATCTTTACCCCTCCTTTAAGGCTTCTTTGATAGTGATTTTGACTTAACTTCATGCTGACAAGGACAATGAAATGGAGTACATACTTTTCAATTTAGCAAAGAATTATATTACTGTTTGTCAGATGTTGCTCCAAGCATTTTTAAATGTTCCTTCGTTTAATCCCCACATCAACCTTATAAGATCAGAGCTATGATCAGTTGGGTAATTGATTTGTCCAAATCACATAACTACAGACCAGTAGAGGCAGGATTTGAACCCTAGCAGTGTTACTCTAAGATTCACGCTTATAACCATGACTATGCTGCCCTATAATATCAGTTGTATCTAACAGTGATGGAAGGAGAGCAAAATCTTTTCTACAACTTTTATTTTAGTTAGAAATTTGTAAAAACTATCAATTAAAAAATGAAATAGTAACAAAAAGTAATTAATATTTTCTGCTTTAACGCATATCTACCACTTTAGCAAAACTCAGCTTGAGGGAAAACATTTTTATTTGAAAAAAATGGATAAAATATTAATGCTCAATATCCTGGATTTAGATTACACCACAACTATTTGCCTGTGATAATTTCACTTGCATCACTAATTTTAAAACCTGTTCCAGAAAGTGGTTCTATTTCATAGGAACACCCATTTATGAGCCTTGTAATCTGTGGTTAATTCCTATAGGATTTCATTTACTCCAATTTGTCCAAACAAAATTAGGCTAGTTTGTGTTGTATACACATTTGATTGTATGTAATTAAGAATATAGGAGCTCAATTTTCTTATTACATCTAATATTATTTTATAGAAATTTTTCAGAATGTTCTGTACTGTGGATAACTTGTTTTATACAATGTAATATGAGGCGGAATTGCAAAAGATATTGTGTGCTTTAAGGGATGAAAATGTGAAGGAAAAACTGTTTATAAAATATATAAACTAACAATGATGAGTTGAAGAATATTATCCAACTAGTTTGCATTTTCTAGTTCCTCTCATCTCACAATCTGAGATCTCAGACAAGATTTGCTGTCTTTATTCCAAAAGGGAAAATCTGATAACAGATTTGTGGGTAGTACAAGGTTTTACAGCCAGCCTGCAATAAAACAAAAACTCAGATTTTCCTCTAGTTTAAGAAATAAATAAAAAATGCTTCCTGTCTTGTCAAAACAGCAATAACCCAAAGTATAATTTTTTTTTTAATTTGGAGTCTCACTGTTACCCAGGCTGGAGTACAGTGGCACAATCATGACTCACCACAGCCTTGACCTTCCTGGCTCAGGTGATCCTTCTGCCTCAGCCTCCTGAGTAGCTGGGGCTACAGGTACATGCCACCACAGATGGGTAATTCTTTTAAAAGTAGAAATGAGTTCTTGCTATGTTGCTTTGGCTGTCTCTACATTTAAGAATCAATTTATAGAAAGTATAAGGATAAAGGAACAAACTGGCTGGGCACCTTGGTTCACACCTATAATCCCACCACTTTGGGAGGTTGAGGTGGGAGAACAACCTGAGCCCAGGAATTCAGAGCCAGGCTGGCCGGCCACATAGCAAGACCCCATCTCTACAAAATACTAATAAATTAGCTGAGCATGGTGCCATGCACTTGTAGTCCTAGCTACTAAGGAGGCTGAGGTGAGAGGATCACTTGAGCCCAGGAGTTCGAGGCTGTAGTGAGTCATAAGTGTGCCACTGCATTCCTGCCTGGGTGACAGAGCAAGACCCTGTCTCTGAGGGGGAAAAAAAACAAACAAACTGAATGATATCAAGAAGATGCAAGTAGCCAAATCAGAATGTGAGATGTTGAATGATAGCACAAATTTCTTCAACAAATTAATGGCATTGAGTAAAAAGGGGATGGAGGGAAAGAGAACTTGTTACATATTAAAGAAAACTTAAGAGACATATCAACTAAAAATAAATGTGGTCCTTATGGAAATCCTGCTTCTAATAAACTAACTGGAAAAGACATTTCTGAAAAAAATTGGAAATTATTAAATGACCTTCAATTTTAAATTATATTAAGGAATTGGTGTTATTTTTGTTAGTTATAACAATATCTTTGTGGTTACATGTTTAAGTCCTTATCTTTTAGTAATACATACTAAAGTATTTATAGATAAAATGATATTGTTTCTTCTACAAATAATTTATAGATAAAAACAATTTATAGATAAAATTGTTGGGCAGGAAGTAAGACAATTGATGAGAGAAGAGGAGAAATAAAATTGATAAATTGCTGATAATTGTTGAAATTGAGTGATGGAAATATTGGAGTTCAGTGTACTCTTCGTACTCTCATGGATGTTTGAAAAATTCCATAAAAAAAGAATTTTTTAAATTCTTGGTTGAGATCAGGTGTGACATTGTCAATCATCAGCATCTCTACCCTAATCCTTTGCTAACCGATCTTCCCCTATATACATCTAAGAAGACTATATCCCATATGCTCGACATACTTACATGTTGCTTTGTTTATCTTCCATCCTCCTAACCCATTGAATATCCCAATTTCACAATGCCCTTAGGCCAAGAAAATAGGGGATTGAATAAGTCCTAAAAAAAAAAAAAAAAGATAGACTACATGTGTCTGTTGGTGCCACAGGACAGTGACATCATAAAAGCATTTGATGTGAGGACCAGCCTAGTAATGGTAATAAAATAAAGGTAATATTGGGTTTATGCACTGTCAGATGACAAGTGTGTTTGTCAGGATCCTTAATGTGGATGTTCCAAAACAATGACAGTATTTAGATGTCAAAGCTGAATAAAAAATGAGACATTTTCAAGATTCATAAACTGTATTTACAACCCCTTTCTGGCACTACTGCATTTTTTATGGACCACATTAGCTCCATTTCTATAAATCTAATAAGAAGGATCCTATTAGAAATAACTAATACGCAGACAGTGCATGTGAAGACTGTGTAATCCTCTGATGCTTCAGGGCTACTGGGCTGGACTGGCAGTATCAGATGATCCCCAAACAACATCTTAACTTCCTTTAAGAAACATTTGGTGTTACTGAAAAAAGAAAACTGTGACACAAAGATCAGCTATAGAAACACTATTATGCCATTTTAAATGATAAAAAATAAACTTCAGAAAAAATAGTCACAGAAAACACACATATTGTGGAGTCAAATAAACCTGCATTAAAATCCTACTTTCATTTCTTGCTCAGGTGTGTATCCTATGGGCAGGCTGCTTAACTTCTCTAAATTTTGCTTTCTTCATTTGTCAAGTGGATATGAAGATGCCTATTTGATAAGACTTTTGTGACAATTAGAAAATTTTATACACACTCAAGTGCTTAGGAAAACACACAATACTTATTAAATAAATAGTAGTTATAATTATATGAATTAGCATGCTGAAATGTCCTATCTAATTAAGATGGGAGGCTCTAAATCAACTTTGCCACAAAACTAGAAAAGAAGGAAACTGACAAGCCATTTTTAAGAATACTTCAGATGCATAACAAATCATGAGTACTTTATGGATCATTTATCAATGCTGAATACATGCCTTTTTGATGTGGTGGGAACAGATATATATCTCTATAAACAAAAGGCAAAATTGCATTACTGAAAACACCTTGAGAGAGAACAATAAGTTAGTCAGTTCGGTCCACCATTTCCTACTACCTTTCATGAAATTCCCATCAGTCCACCTGCCACATCACTTTAATTGCTTCTCATCAATTTTTGCCCAGCCTGGTGTACAATTCCCATGACTATTCTTGTCTTGTGTGCTCATCCATTCACCTTTTCCTCTATGTCAGGTAAACACTTGATTTTCCATTTTTTTATGTAGCATACTTTCACAAATTTATTAATATGGCCATTTCTAATGTGTGATAATTTGAATAGGTTAACTTTTACCTATTGCTTTGCAAACTTACCATTTATGAAACAAATTAATGTAAACACACCTTCAGTTAGTTTCTCCTTCTTTGGCATTCTCAAAACACGTCAACTGAGTTTGTATTAATAACAAAAATAGCTAATACTTAGTGAAGACTCAACTCTAAGCACATAAAATGCATGAACTAGTATCATTCCAAAAACCCTAAAAATAAGGTACTATTATTACCTTCATTGTGTAACATGGAAACTAAGGCTTAGAAATGTTCAAATCTTCCTGGAGTTCACATAGCTAGTACATGGGAGAGTTAAAATAAGAGGTCAGTAAATCAGACTCCAGAACACTTCCTGTTAATTATTACTCTCTATCACCTATTAGTGTTAAGGATTTGTATACTAATATGTTAAGAATAACATTTATACTATAAGAAAAGGATTGGCAGTAGTGGGAAACTGCTGGGGTGGGAGGGAAGGGAGGCACACCTCATCAACAAGGGTACCTGCATAATGAGCATTTGTATAAATAACCCTGAATGGTACTCCACATGTTTAAAATAAAAATTTTTTTAATTTTTAAAAATTTTTTTAAAAAGAATATCCTTTATAAAATGATAAAAATACAAACCCCAAGTCAATAAAGGCCATGTCTCATTCATCTGTATATCTCTAGTACTTAAACCTATGACGTGGCATAGACATAGAAAGTCAACTTTTGATGAATGGATAAACCAATTGATGTTATACAAAAATGTAAAATCTTTAACGTTGTTAGATTTTGCTTGGTTTTGTTTTAAATCAAATCCAAATATTTTATTATTACCTATTTACACACAGACTAACATACTAATTTTTTAAGTATTCTGATCCATTAATTTAATGCAAAAATCCCTGAGAGTCTTTCATGAGCAGTAGTTTAGTAATCTAGTTTAGTAGCCTAATATGTTTAGGTACTTCAAATTCATAAAACCAGGATTATATTTTTTCCAAAATATTCTAGGTATTTGTTATATTGAAAATATATTGAAAATATAAATTGAATACCTATATATCCTCAATGTTTCGATTAAATAATAGGCAATTAGCAAATTATTTTTTATAAAATGATCACAGACACAGAAGCCATTGAAAAAATAACTACAAAATAACTCAGAACTGATTAAAGTGGAGAGAAGATTCAAGATGGCTGACTAGAGACATCTGGCACTCACCTCTCCACAAAGAAGAATCAAAGTAGAGAGTAGACAATCACATTTTAAATAGACCATCTGAGAGAGAACACTAGAATTTAACAAAGTGACAGAAAACACCTAAGGCAAGGAAGGAGAAGGAAGCAAGGCAGTCTGTTCAGCTGGGATCACCTGGGAGCCCAGAAAGTCTCCCCAGTGCAAAGAAAGGTTAAGTGAGAGATACTTGGTAGTCCACATTCCCATCATAGAGTCTTATAATCCTAGCCATGTGAAAGTCCCTCAACCCTCATAGGTCCTGAGACTAACATAGGGAGCTACTTGGAGACCACACAAAGGCATTGCTACAAAGAAAGAGGTCACACTGAGATCACCTGAGATCTAAGCAGCTACAGCGAGTTGCCATATTGAAAGCCTCGATCCCACCAGATTGCATCCTCTTCTGGGACCCAACAGGCTCCGCATCTGCACACTCCATTGACATTCCCCACCCACAGCCACCACCACTTCTGGCTGCTGCCACTAGGGCCAAAGTACAAGCCACTGATGGCAACCCCCTCGCCTCCAATAGCAGGTCACAATGCAATTGTACATACCCTGAGGGCAGGCTTGCCAACCTATAGCCACTACCACTGCTAGCTGCTGCTGCCAGGGCTGAAGAAGGAGCCTTTGGCAAAGACTACCATTCCCAGGAATGGGACCTCCACACATTTGCACATGTTCTGAAGACAGGCTTCCCAGCCACATCCACCACCTGGAGTCAAGGCATGTGCTCATCTGCCTGCCTATGGCTACTGCCACTGACAGCAACTGTACCCTCCCCAACAAGGCCACAGAACACTTGCATGTACCCTAAGGGCAGACTTCCTCATCCACCACTGCTGCTGGCACCCCACTTAAGGACTCTACTGGAAGCCTGAGGATCATCCCATCCTGTACATCAACAATGACATCTGAGAACTCTTCTCGGGCACTGGAGGATTGGCCCACCCAGCCTGCAGGCCTGAGGACTATTTCACCCAGCTCATTGTAGCCAATGCCAACACTAACATGAACCACTTGAAAGCTAGAGGTGTGTCCTGCCACTGCTACTGCCATTGCCCACACCATGCATGTTGCCCAGGGGCCCAAAGACACACCCATCTACCAGGTCTACCACTTCTACTTCTGGCACCTGAGCAAGCTACCTGGAGACCTAAAAATCCGTCTTCCAGGACCCACTTACATACCAAGAATATGCATGTTCACCCCACTGCTGCCAACAATGATGCCCAAGGACAGGCTCATCTGGCATCCACATCCCCAGCAAATCCCCACCACAGCCTCCACTAACAACCACTAAGTCACTGAGAAAATCAGACACTATTGATGTTATTTGTAGCTAAATAAATCATACAGAGACTACATGACTGCGTGTATCCAGAATGAAAACCAAAGTGCCCTATGCAACCAACATCATCTTCAAAAAAAACCTCTCCTATGAAAGAAAAATCCAAAAATTTGGAAGAAGCAATCGTTACAACAGATGTGTAGATATCAATTAAGGACATACACATATACACACACACCATGAAAAAGCAAGAAAATATAGTACCTTCAGAAGAATATGATAACTCTGCAGCAACAGACTTCAATAACCAAAAAAATGAAATGACAGAAAAAGAAATCAAAATAATTCCATTAAAGAAGCCCAGTGAAAAACAAAAGAATACATAAAAACAATATAAAGAAATTAGAAAAAAATTTACCCAGAGATAGATATCATAAAAAAGAAACAAACAGAAATCCTGGAAGTAAAGAATTCATTGAATCAAAATTTTTTACAAATACATTTGAGAGCTTCAACAATAGACTAGATCAAAAAGAAGAAAGAATTTCGTAACTTGAAGATAGAGCTTTTGAAATAATGCAATCAAACAAAAATAAAGAAAAAGGAATAAAAAGAATGTACAAAGTCCCTGTGACATACGGCACAAAATAAAGTGCCCAAATATTTGATTTATTTGAATTTTTAGTACCCCAAATGTAAAGAGAAGACCAAAAGGATAGAAAATCTATTTTAAAAAATAATAGCTGATGCAGCCATAAAGAAGAATGAAATCATGAATTTCGCAGCAACCTGGATGGAACTAGAGTCCATAATACTGAGTGACCTCTCACAAAAACAAAAAACTAAGTATCACATGTTCTCACTCATATAGTAGACCTTGATCATCCA
>CAUYQG010165421.1:0-10111 GCA_963574415.1 Tarsius wallacei
CTACCACGCCTGGCTAATTTTTTGATTTATTGTAGAGATGAGGTCTCGCCAAGTTGCCCAGGCGGGTCTCGAACCCGCAGGCTCAGGCAATCCACTCACTTCAGCCTCCCAAAGTGCAGGATTACAGGCTGAGCCACCAAGTCCGGCTAAGAACCTTCTTTAATGTTTCTTTAAGTGTGGGTCTGCTGCTCTTAGCTGCATTTAACTGGAAATGTCTTCATTTCACCTTCATTCTTGGAAGATATTTTTGATGGATGTAGAATTCTATATTGACAATTCTTTTCTCTTAGCACTTTAACGTTGGTACTTCATTATCTTCTGGTTCTCACTTTTTCTATTGAAAGGTCAACTGTAAGTCAAATTGTTATTCCTTTTAATCAGTTTTTTTCTCTGACTGCTTTTAAGATTTTTTTCCTTCTTTGGTTTTTAGCAGTTTTACTATAATGTAATCCTCATTCATGTTTTTTTTTTCTTTTTACTACCTTGGTTATTTGTTTATTGCATACTGGAAATGTGTTTGCAGAATTATTTGTAAAGATAATTTGAGCCGGGCTCGGTGGCTCAACCTGTAATCCCAGAACTTTGGGAGGCCAAGACAAGTGGATTGCCTGAGCCCATGGGTTCGAAACCCACCCAGGCAACTCAGTGAGACCTCATCTCTACAATAAGTCAAAAATTAGCCATGCCTGTAGTTCCGGCTCCTTGGAAGACTGAGGCGAAAGGATCGCCGGACCCCAACAGGTCAAGGCTGCGGTGACCAGGAGTGTGCCACTGGACGACAGAGTGAGACTCCAACTCAAAAGTAATAATAATATCTTGGCTTGGTGGCTCAGCCTATAATCCCAGTGCTTTGGGAGGCTGAGGTGAGTGGATTGCCTGAGCCCGCAGGTTCGAGACCCGCCTGGGCAACTTGGCAAGACCTCATCTCTACAATAAAATCAAAAATTATCCGGGCGTGGTAGCGCACGCCTGCAGTTCCAGCTACCTGGAAGGCTGAGGCGGAAGGATCGCCGGAGCCCAACAGGTCGAGGCTGCGGTGGCCAGGAGTGTGCCACTGCACTCCAGTCTGGGCGACAGAGTGAGACTCCAACTCAAAAAAAAAAAAGTTATAATAATAATAATAATTTGATATCCAGGATAATATTTCCTTCCTCCATAAAACAGTAATATTTTCCAGAGGCACGAGAAATCAGGACCACTTTACTCCAACTTCAGAGCCTGTGATGGTTTGAAACTGGCCCATCATCCCTGTAAGAACAGTTTACATCTGATTCACCACCTCTTAGAGTGCAGCTCTTTGTGATCCCAAGTCCAAGTGTGAGTGTATTGAGGAGTATATGTTTGAGACTCCAGCTCTTGTCCCTTTAGCCCCACACTGCTCAGCCTCACGGCTTCTTAGTTACCTCTTCTGGAATTGGAAAATGCCTGCCAGAAGAAAAGTTACTCCAAAGGCTGAACTCTCCTCCCGTAATTTCTGTCTTCTCCTAGACTTTGGTTCAATATTTCTCCACTCTCTTGCTAGCTCTCCAGTGCCTTCAATCAGTTATATTTTAAATCTTGTCCTAATGTTCAAGGGGAGGGCAATTTGAATCAGGTATTTCCTTCCATCCATTTTTCATCTTTCAGAAATATTGAAATCTGTCTCTTCTTGGTGAGTCCCTCATCCAGTCTCATCACAAGTCTGAGTTCTTCTTTACTGCCATTTGTTTGTTATTATTATTTTTTATTTTGAAGATGTGGGGTACAATTCAGGGTTAGGTGTGCAATGTTCATTATGCAGGTACCCCTGTTGATGAGGTGTGCCCCACCCCTGGCAGTTTCCCACTACTGCCAATTCCTTTCTTATAGTATTATGATAATTGTTCAAGGTCCACTTATGAGTGAGAACATGTGGTACTCAGTTCTTTGTTTTTGTGGTAGATCACACCTTTACTGCCATTTAAATGAAGTCTCAGAAAATTGGGGAGACAGATGTGTGCATGCTATATCTGCCACAAGGTCCTGCTTTAAATTATTTTAAGTGAATCATTTGTACATATTAATATTTGAACTATTATTTTTATAACAGCTTTATTGAGATCTAACTCACATGCCATACAATTCTCCCCTTTTATTTTATTTTATTTTATTTTTTGAGTTGGAGTCTCACTGTCGCCCAGACTGGAGTACAGTGGCCGCTCCCGGCCACCGCAGCCTCGACCTGCTGGGCTCCGGCGATCCTTCCGTCTCAGCCTTCTGAGTAGCCGGAATTATAGGCGCGCGCTACCACACCCGGCTGATTTTCTTTATTTATTGTAGAGATAAGGTCTCGCCAAGTTGCCCAGGCGGGTCTCAAACCCACGGGCTCAGGCAATCCACTCACCTCAGCCTCCCAAAGGCGCGGGATTACAGGCTGAGCTACCGAGCCCGGCTCAATTCCCCCCTTTTAAAGTATACAAGTCAGTGTATTAAATTAAGAATAACTTATTTGTGCCGCACCTCATGACAAGTCTGCAGAGTCTACTGTTTCAAGACACTATTGTTGGACTGCTCTAGGAGCTTACAACATAGAAAGGGAGATGTGTCACATGCATAAATATTTATAGTAGGAAATGGCAGAGCCAGGCACAGTGGCTCACTCCTGTAGTCACGGCACTTTGGGAGGCAGAGGCAAGAGGATTGCCTGAGCCCAAGAGTTCAAGACCAGCCTGGGCAACTTGGCAAGACCTTGTCTCTACAATAAATCAAAAAATTAGCCAGGTTTGGCAGCATGCGCCTTCTGTCCAGCTACTTAGAAGGACGGACAGAAGGATCACCAGAACCCAGTGGATTAAGGCTGAGGTGGCCATGAGTGTGCCACTGTACTCCAGCCTGGGTGACAGAGTGAGACTCCAACTCTAAAAAAAATTTAAAAGGTAAAATAAGTAAGGTCAAAGGAGGCCACATAAAGGACTGTTTCATGAAAAAATTAGTATACCACCTGAATCTTGACTGGTCAGTTAAACAGAAATGGGCAGATGTAGGACAAACTGGCACCCCATCAAGTGGGTCACCAGGACTGCTGCTAGCTCTTGGTATGGTTTAGAGATGCACCCCCCTCACACACACACGTTACAAGCACGCTTGTGCAACTGGAACAACTGAAAGTGTCCTGGAAAAGCCCAATCAGATGGAGGCAGCAGGAACGTTCAGGTCCTATTCTGGTTTGACTAGAGCATAAAACATGGATAAAAGGTAAAACTACAGAAGATTGTGGAGGACTTTGATGCTGTAGTGAGGAATTTGGTCTCTATTTAGCAAGCAATGAGAAACCACTGGGGATTTCGTTGAGAGGAATGCCAGGAACAGAGCTGGGATTTGGAGACAGCTTGTTGGCAGCTGTGAAGAGGGGAGAAGAGAGAGGCAAGGGGATCAACTGGAAGATGCACGCAGTAGTTCCATGAAAGGTAAGGAAACCTGAGCTAGAGTAATGCAAGAAGAATGGAAAGGGGTGTGGAGTCAATCCGGCCTGCAAAAATACCATTTACATATCAGGGCAGGGTCTGCAAAGAAGAGGTGGAAGAAGGATATTAAAGATGATCCCATAAGAAGAAGTGGGTTGAGATCTGGCTCTGCAATTTAACTGGGTGACTAGGACAGTCGATTTAGTTTCCTGTGGTCACAGACATCTTCAGAAACTTGGTGGTAAATGGAAGGAAAGAAATGGAAAGGCAACGCAAGGGAGTTAGAGGATTGGCCAGATCTTTAGGATAAAAACAATCAGAGAATGAAGAGGATTACTATTAAGGTTTAGACTGAAGATGGGAGGGATTAAATTTTTTCTATGTTAATGAAGCAGGTGAAATTCAAAAGGGAAATATCACTATGGTAACTAGACTTCAAATTCTTATTAATCATTACAGTAGTCATTAAAAGGTGGTTTGCTGAGGGCTGCGTTTGTTAATGTTGATTTGTGGGATTTCATAAGGTATTCATTATGTAAATAATATAAGTTCTGGGGAGACCGTTAACATCATCTCCAATGGAAAGGGCCTGTTTTCTCACATATACCATTTTATAGATATTTCAAAGTTCAAAGACTATCCCTAAAATAAATATTTGGGGATTCCTTTTGTTTTTGTTTTAATTGCAAATGTTGACCCTTTTCTATGTAACTATGACAGAATTACATTAATTTTCATCCTAAATCAAATTTGTGTGAAATGGACATTTTAAAGGAACAGTGAGATATTTTCTCTTAAATATTTTCTTTTTTGTTGTTGTTTTTGTTTTTGTTTTTGTTTTGTTTTGTTTTTGAGTTGAAGTCTCACTCTGTCGCCCAGACTGGAGTGCAGTGGCCGCTCCCGGCCACCGCAGCCTCGACCTGCTGGGCTCCGGCGATCCTTTCGCCTCAGCCTTCCAAGTAGCTGGAACTACAGGCGTGCGCTACCACGCCCGGCTAATTTTTGATTTATTGTAGAGATGAGGTCTCGCCAAGTTGCCCAGGCGGGTCTCAAACCCGCGGTCTCAGGCAGTCCACTCACCTCAGCCTCCCCAGGCGAGAGATTACAGGCTGAGCCACCGAGCCCGGCTGTATTTATATTTATAAGTAACTAATATATTACTGTATTTGTTACTGTGTGTCAAATTACTTTAAAATTGGTAGCTTAAACAACATTTATTATTATTTTAGTTTCTGTGGGTCAAAATTTGGGAGTGGCTTAGTTAGGTGGTTCTAGCTCAGTTTTTCTCAGCTAAAGTTTTTTTTAGGGCTGCAGTCACCTGAGGACTTGGGCAGAAGGATCCACTTCTAGATAGCTTACTTGACTGTTACCAAGAGGCCTCAGTTCCTCACCTTGTGGGCGTCTCCATACAGTTGTGACAGTGTCTTCACCATATGGCAGCTGGCTTCCCCCAGAACTAATAATCCAAAAGAGAACACATAGAAAGCCAATGTACTTTAAAATTTTTTTTTTAAATTTTTTTCTTTTGCCAATATACTTTTTAAAACAAGTTTTATTGATATACAAAGCATACAGTTCTGTATTGTTCAGTGTATTTACAGGGTTATGCAGCCATCGCTACAATCTAATTTTGGAACATCGTGCCTCCTAAAAGATCCCTGTAACCATTAGCAGTCACTTTCCATTTCTTCCTTTTCCTAGCTCCTGGCAACCACGAGTCTACTTTCTGTGTTTATGGATTATGATCTTGATTATACATGAATTGATTATGTATGATCTTGATTATGTATTGATTATACATGATTTCATATACATGAAACCATATAATATTTGGTCATTGTGATAGGCTTCTTTCACTTTACAATATTTGGGAGGTTCATCATGTTGTGGCATGCGTTAGTACTTCATTCCTTTTTGTGGCCAAATAGCATTCCACTGTGTAGATATATCACATGTTGTGTATCCATTCATCAGTTGATGGATACTTGGGTTTCCACTTTTTGACCAGTATGAATAATGCTGTTGTGAATATTTGTGTACAAGTTTTTGTGTGAACATATGTTTTTAATTCTCTTGAATATATCAACATATATACCTAGGAGTGGAGCTGCTGGGTCACATGATAACTCTATATTTAACCTTTCGAAGAACAGTTTTCTAAAGCAGCTGCATCATTTTTACATTCTCATCAGCAATGTGTGAAAATTCTAATTTCTCCACATTCTCACCAACATTTATTTAAAGAGTTGTGTGTCTTTTTTGAGTATATTCATTCATATCTCATTGTGGGTTTTGTTTTTTTTTTGAGTTGAAGTCTCACACTGTCACCCAGGCTGGAGTGTAGTGGCACGCTCATGGCCACTTGCAGCCTCAACCTGCTGGGCTCAGGTGATCCTTTCACCTCAGCCTTCCAAGTAGCTGGAACTACAGGCACGTACCACCATGCCCAACTAATCTTATTGTGGTTTTGATTTGCATTTCCCTAATACCTAATAATGTTGACTGTCTAGCCAGATTCTTTGCCCATTCTAAATTGGGTTGTCTTTTTATCATTGAGTTGTAAGAGTTCTTTACATAATTCTGAATATAAATCCCTTGTCCAGATGTATGATTTACATATATTTTCTCCTGTTCTGCTGTTGGGTTTTCCTTTCTTGATGGTATGTTTTGAAACAAAAGTTTAATTCTTATGAAGTCCAATTTATCTTTTTCTTTTGTCACTTTTGCTTTTAGCATTATAGCTAAGAAACCATTCCCTAACCATTCAGTTAACTATTAATAACCCAAGGTCATGAATGTTTATTCCTGTGTTTTCTTCTAAGAATTTTATAGTATTAACTTTTACATTTAGGTCTGTGATCCATTTCAGTTCATTTTTGTGTATGATAGGGTTTCACCTTCATTCTTTTGTATTATGGATATCTAGTTGTTCCATTTGTTGAAGAGTTCTTTTCCCCATTGAATTATCTTGACACTTTTGTCAAAAATCAGTTGACCATGAATGCAAAGTATTTTTTTGTGACTTAGTCTTAAAAGTTATATACTATCACTTCAGCTTTATGTATTGGAAGTGAATCCTGCTCAAAAGGACAGGAATTGGATTCTGCCCTTTGAAGGAAGAAGTATCAAAGAATTTGTGGACATATTTTAAAGTTACCACAATAAGGAATCAGAAAAACAAAGCAAATTTAAATCTGTATAATTTAAAATCATTAGGTCATGCTCCAAGTCACAGAATTGGGGCAGTACTTGCTGCTGCATTGATTATACAAAGGTACTTAATGTATTTTAAAATGTTCATTTGGCACATTCAGATATTGTTTAAGTATGTCAATTAAAAAATTGGATTTAAAATACCTCTAAGCATAATGTATGATCTTAAACTCAGGTAAACTTTAAACATTTAATTAATAGGCATTGTTTGGGAAATGATTTAAAAGATCTACGTTGTAGTTCCTTTCTTGTTTGTAGATGCTTTATTGGTATGTTGGTGAACCACTCAATAAAAGCAGCACAAAGGGAAATCTAAGTGATTATTAGGAATAAGTCGCAAATGAGCAGAACAACAAAAGGCAAGGACTGAGCATTCACTGGGAATCGGTGTATTTTTAGCCTATGGGAGGTGTCCTAGTCTCATTTTTTGGATATTTCTGTTGTGCATCCAGTTTGTCACTCTGTAGGTGCACCTGTCCCAGGTCAACCCTTCCACTTGCAGTAGGTGTTTTTCCTCTCTCCTACTCCAGGCCTTTGCTCTAGCACGTTTTTCTCTTGCTTCTTCATTTTACCTCTTCTGCTAGATCACTTTTTATCAGTATTCAAACAATATGTTTCCAATCTTACAAAATAAAACTCTCCTGATCCCACATAAAACTCTCCTAATCCCACATCCCTTCAGCTACTGCCATATATTCCTGCACTCTGAAAGTAAAGCTCTTTGTGCAGAATAGGACTGTTAAAAAAGCATTAAAAAAAAAAAAGTAAAGCTTCTCTAGGGAAATATGTATTCTTGCTGTTCATAATTCCTCTACTTCCATTCTCTCTTTAACCCTCTCCAGTCAGGTTTTGCATACTTCACCAAAACCACTCTCATTGAGGGTCAGTAGTGATCCCCATAATGCCAAATCCCTGAGCAATTCTCAGTCCTCATTTTGAGTTCTCTCCAGGATTTGCCACAATTGATCTTTCCCTCCTTGGAGTACTTGTTCACCTATCTTTGAGCCTGCCACTCTTAAATTCTTCCCTTTCCTCACTAGCCTTCTTTCCAGTTGACTTTGCCAATTCTTCCCTTTTTTCCCCCTCATGTTGGGGCATTCCAGCGTTCTGTCTTTGAACTCTTTTCTAGCTTCACTCACTCTGGGTAATCTAATTTTTTTTTCATTTCTCTAAATACTATCCATATCTGATGACTACCAAATATTCTTTTTTTTTTTCTTTTGAGTTGGAGTCTCACTCTGTCACCTAGACTGGAGTGCAGTGGCCGCTCCCAGCCACTGCAGCCTCGACCTGCTGGGCTCCGGTGATCCTTCCACCTCAGCCTTCCAAGTAGCTGGAACTACAGGCGCGCGCTACCATGCCCAGCTGATTTTTTGATTTATTGTAGAGATGAGGTCTCACCAAGTTGCCCAGGCGGGTCTTGCACCTGCGGGCTCAGGCAATCCACTCACCTCAGCCTCCCAAGGCACGGGATTACAGATTTAGCCACCGAGCCTGGCTTGACTACCAAATTTATATCTTCAACCCTGACTTCTCAGTTCCAGATGTCTTAACTCTTACTATATGTCTCCACTTGGGTGTCTAATAACATCTCAGATGTAACCTATCCAAAACTGAGCCCCTGATGTTTCTCCCTCATACTTTCTACTGTCTTCCTCATTTTAGTAAACCAGCACCTCCATTTTTCAGTTGGTCAGGCAAAAATCTTGTCATCCTTCACTTCTCTTAGTACACCTCCTGTGGGCTTTTCCTTCAAAATATATCAAAATTCTATATTATCTTTATTACGATCCCCTCCCTGGTCCCATTAGTCATTTTTGTTTCTCTTAGTCCAATGCAGGACCATCTAACTGGCTTTCCTGCATCAATATTTGCTGTCTGTAGGTTAGTTGCCACATAGCAGCCAGAGTTTTCTTGTTAAAACATAAAGCAGATCATGTCATATCTGTTCAGATTTTGTAATGGCTTCCCATATACTCAGGGGAAAGCCAACCCTTTGCGTTCTGGTACCACTCTGACTTCATCTCCTGCTACTTGCCCCCAGCTTCTCTGTTTCTGCTACACTTGTCTGATTGTTGTTTCTTGGACACACCAAACCTACTCTCTCCTCTGGACCTTTTCCCATCTTCTTAGAACACTTCTTTCATATGAATGTATGGTGTATTCCCTTGTTTCCTTAATTTGTGAGGCCTTATTTGGTCATTCTTTGTAAATTAACAACTCTACTTCTCCCAACAGTGCTGTCTGTCCCCCTTACCTTATTCTATTATTTTCATAGCATTTGTCATCATTAGACTTACTATACGTTTACAGAATTACCTGTCTTTGTCCACAAGATGGTAAGCTCCATAAAGGCAGGACTTGGTCTGTTTTGTTTCACAACTATATTTCCAAGTGCTATACTCAATAGTAGGAGCTAAAAAATTAGAACATTGAATAAATTTATAGAAATCAGTGGAAAGGCAAATGGAATTTTTTTTAATCACCCATTTAAATTTTCCCCTTTTGTTTCTTTTTTTTTTTTTTGAGTTGGTGTCTCACTCTGTCACCCAGGCTGGAGTGCAGTGGCACACTCACAGCCATCGCAGCCTTGACCTGCTGGGCTCAGGTGATCCTTCTGCTTCAGCCTTCTAAGTAAATGGAACTGCAGGCACATGCCACCACGCCCGGCTAATTTTTTGATTTATTGTAGAGATGAGGTCTCGCCAAGTTGCCCAGGCTGGTCCTGAACCTGTGGGCTCAGACAGTACTCTCACCTTGGCCTCCCAAAGTGCTAGGATTATAGGCGTGATCCACTGCACCTGGCTCTTTTTATTTATTTAATAATGATTCTGAATTAGAAATGCTAACAGCTTAGAAATGCTAACTGAGCCCTAACACATAACTATAAAATATATTTTACAAATCTAGTCCAACCCTCCATTTTATGGATGATGAAATCGAGTCCTAAGATGTTAAATAGTCTCCAAAGTTATAGCCAGTTAATTAGTGGGTACAGCTAAGACTAGACTCTAGGTCTCTTAAATCCCAATTCATTGCTTTTTTCACTACTGTGTGATAACTTTAGTAAGAGGCCATACTTCAACAGTCCGTTCCCAGTGGAAGCAAAGCAGCTGAAACCAAATACATCAGTGAGCAGAAGTTGAAATAGATATGCTTTTTAAGTAGATTGGTGATATTCAAAGCAATGAAAACTGCTGATTAATGATTCAATTCAAACTATTCTCCCCCAACTGGTCATTACAATATTTAAGTTAGTTTATTTTAGTATGTTTATTGTCAAGTAAGCATTGAGGCATGTGGTTATTTATGTTGTATTTGGTATTTTTTGATCTCAGGTGCACATGAACTTGAACAGATGCAGCTGATTTTAGAATCTATTCCTGTTGTACATGAGGAAGATCGTCAGGAGCTTCTCAGCGTAATTCCAGTTTACATTAGAAATGACATGACTGAGCCACACAAACCTTTAACTC
>CAUYQG010165422.1:0-18232 GCA_963574415.1 Tarsius wallacei
CAGAACTACAGGTGCATGCTATCATGCCCGACTAATTTTTTTTTTTTTTTTAATTTATTGTAGAGACGAGGTCTCGCCAAGTTGCCCAGACTGGACTCTAACCCACGGGCTCAGGCAATCCACTCGCCTCAGCCTCCCAAAGTGCTGGAATTATAGGCTGAGCCTCTGAGCCCGGCTACTTCTTTCTTATTTATTTATTTTTCATCTCTCTAAGTGTGATATCCAGTGGAGAGAGAAATAGGAGTCAAAAACTCAAAGGCTCTTGGGGCCAAGGCAGAAGCTTCTAGTTTATAACCTCTATATTAGAAGCAAAGCAAAGGATGAGAGAAGAAAGAGAAGGAATTGGGATAGGAGAGATGGACAGCCACAAACACCCTGAAGGATGGCATTGCCATGCTGGAGGCAATGCCAGTGTCACTAGAGACGGTTGTCACTACTCACCGTGACTGATGGTGATTGATGACCCTTGGGGCCTTGTCAGCTTCCTCTTCTGCAGGAAGGCAGAAGCAGTCTACCCAGACACAGTGGCCCTGACCTTCGACCCCGTCCACCAGTGGCTGTCCTGTGTGTATAAGGATCACAGCATCTACGTTTGGGACGTCAAGGACATCAACAAAGTGGGCAAGATGTGGTCAGAGCTCTTCCACAGCTCCTACGTCTGGAACGTGGAGGTGAGCCCCTCTCTCCCTCCCTTCACCCCTACTCAGTCTCCATTAAGGGGCTCAAGTGGAGGAAGCTTCCTCAGAGTTCGGGGAATCCACTTAGTAATTCCTTCCAAAGATACTCATTGGCCCCTTACTATGTGTCAGGCCTTGTTCTAGGTGCTGGAGACACAGCTAAGAAGGAAACAGACAAAAAATCCTGCCCTCATGAAGCTTGTTTTTGGGTAGGAAGTTAAACCTGAAAGCATCATCAGTATATAACATGCCAAGTAGCGTGTTATATAAAACCTCTCTGAAGAAAAATGAAACAGAAGGGGAAAGGGGATTGAGGTGTGCTGTTCTAGAGAGGTGAGTTCAGGGAGGGCCACTCTGAGGATGTGACATTTGATCAGGACCTGCAGGAAGTGAGAGAGTGAGGTGTGGATTTGTTGGGGAGAGTACAGCAAGAGCACAGACTCTGCAGTAGGTACACATGTCCCTCAGAGAGCTTGCTGTCAGGGTCATTTGAGCATTTTACTGCTTTTTTCTTTTTTTAAGTGTTGGAAGTTTTTATTTTCTGAGAATGAATTTGTGGGTTTTAAAAATGAAAGCTTTTCTAAGTATTCCTTGCATGTAAGACAGCTGGTGGTCGGCCGGGTGTGGTGGCTCAGCCTGTAATCCCAGCACTTTGGGAGGCCAAGGCAAGAGGATTGCCTGAGCTGGGGAGTTTGAGACCAGCCTGGGCAACTTGGTGAGACCTTATCTCTACAATAAATCACAAAAACTAGCCGGGCATGGTGGCATGTGTCTGTAGTTCCAGCTACTTGGAAGGCTGAGGTGGAAGGATCACCTAAACCCAGCAGGTCGAGGCTGTGGTGGCCATGAGTGTGCCACTGCACTCCAACCTGGGCGACAAGAGTGAGACTCCAACTCAAAAAAAAACAAAAACAAAAAAAAACACAGCTGGTGGAAGAATTGTATTCTACTATCTTTTGGGTTTGTTTTTTTTTTTTCCTGAAAATTTCTTACTGCTGGGAATGTTTATCCTAGAGAAATTATATTTTCAGTGCCAAATTCAGGATTATGAGAAAGAACTTTGTCCTTTTGAATAGGCATAATTCAGCCCTTTGGCTCTGCTTGAATCCATCTGCCTTCATGAATCTGATGGTTTTTTGACAGCACTTTTTCCATCTAACAAGAATGTTATTTAATCACTTTTTAAAAATTATGTATAAAATATACATTAAATTTTTTAAAATCTGGAGGAAAAGGTGAAATATTACAGTAAGACTGTACATGATGACCTCTCCATCCCCAATCCTGCTCCCACTGTTATCAGTTTATTATATGTCCTCTCAGTTCATTTTCTTTATATCCACTCATTGTTTATATGTATGTGTGTATACATATATATGTATATACCCACAAAAACACATATACACACACACACATATATATATATCCCCTCAATGAAAATATCTGTAAATGGATCTTTTTATCAGTTCTGGAAAATTCTCAGCCAGTATCCATTTGGGAATTGTTTCTACTCTATTCTCTCTCTTCTATAGCTCTAATGTTCTATGTCTAGGTTTTCTATTTCTTTTTTTTTTTTTGAGTCAGAGTCTCACTTTGTTGCCCAGGCTGGAGTGCAGTGGCATGCTCACAGCCATTGCAGCCTTGACCTGCTGGGCTCAGGTGATCCTTCTGCCTCAGCCTTCCAAGTAGCTGGAACTATAGGTGTACACCACCATGCCCAGCTAATTTTTTGATTTATTGTAGAGACATACAAGTTGCCCAGGCTGGTCTTCAACCACTGAGCTCAGGCAGTCCTCTTGCCTCAGCCTCCCAAAGTGTTGGGATTAAAGGCTTGAGCCATGATGCCCAGCCCAAAACTATAATGTTACTAGACTATATCTTGGCATTGGTTTTTTAAAGGTCAATATATTCTTGAATTAGGGCTTTTAGTATTTTTTTCGTTTCCCTTCTTTTTGTTTTCTTTTGAGACTTCTATTATCTGTGTGTCAGATCTTCTTTGCCTAGCTTTAATATTAGTCACTTTACTCACATCCCTTTACTTTCTTTCCTTATTGTTATTTTTTTGAAAGCAGGATTTATTAAAAGGACATAAAAGCTCCCACAGTGGGAGGGGACCCGAGGGAGTTGCCCTCTTTCATTATGTTTATTTGTTTTTTTGTAGAGATAGCTTGCTGTGTTGCCTAGGCTGGCCTCTTTCAAGTGATACTCCTGCCTTGGCCTCTCAAAGTGCTAGGATTACAGGCCTAAGCCACCATGCCTGGCCTTCTCTTTGATTTTTAATAATTTTTTCCTTTTCACTGATTTCTTTTTTTCTTTTTTTTCCTTTTTTTTTTTTTTTGAGTTGAAGTCTTACTTCATTGACCAGGCTGGAGTACAGTAGCACGCTCACAGCCACCCCAGTGTCGACCTGCCGGGCTTCAGCAGTCCTTTCTCCTCAGCCTTCCAAGTAGCTGGAACTACAGGCGCATGCTACCACACCCGGCTAATTTTTGATTTATTGTAGAGACGAGGTCTCGAAGTTGCCCAGGCTGGTCTTGAACCCGCGGGCTCAGGCAGTCTACTCACCTTGGCCTCCCAAAGTGCTGGGATTACAGGCTGAAGCATCAAGCCCGGCCTCACTATTTCTTAATACCTTTTTGTGTTTCTTCACTATTAGGTTCTTTCTGTTTTTGGCTTTGATTTCTAAAATGATTTCTCCACTTTTTTTTTTTTTTTTTGAGTTGGCGTCTCACTCCGTCACCCAGACTGGAGTGCAGTGGCCGCTCCCGGCCACCGCAGCCTTGACCTGCTGGGCTCCCGCGATCCTTCCGCCTCAGCCTTCCGAGTAGCTGGAACTACAGGCGCGCGCTACCACGCCCGGCTAATTTTTTTGATTTATTGTAGAGATGAGGTTTCGCCTGCCCAGGTGGGTCTCGAACCCGCGGTCAGGCAATCCACTCACCTCACAGGCTGAGCCACCGAGCCTGACTGAGATGTTTTCTTACAGGGTTTGATTCTCCTGAATTCTCAGTCACCTACAGCCTCCTACATGTGACTACTTAGGGAATTTAATGCTCCTCTCCTTTCCCAGGTCTCTAACCCTGGGATCCGAGAAGAATTTTGCCTTTGACAGCTGGGATGTGTTCCAGAATCTCACATATGTGTTTCTGCTTAAAAATGTCTGTTGAGGATTTGACTTTGGACAATACAAAGAAAACTGCAAATGATTGAGAGACAATGATATCTCTGGCTCTCAAAAAGCCGTCTGGACGTACATTTTCCAGAAAGGTCACTTGAAAGATTAGTGGGAAAAACAGACAATAGAATGTACACCCTTTAGGAGTTGAAGAGACAAAACTTGTCATTTTAGTGACTGTTTAACCTTGAAAAAACATGGCCCTGACTTTCTAGCTTGTTAAAGAAGAATAATACTAAAGGTTCTAGCTATTTCACAGGTTTATTGTGACAATCAAATATGTATGGGAGACAAAGTAATAAGAATTTTAAAGTGTTATATTAATGTAAGTTAGCATTAAAAATTTAGACACAGGATACCAAATTGCACAAAATGTATAATGGTCTAGAATGCTTAAATATACTATAAAATGAAGAACTGCCTCATTGATTTCAAAGTAATTAGTATGGGTAAGATAATCATAAATGTATTCATTTCTTCTGAGAACACTAAGCCTCTTTGGAAAACATTTTTTATCAAATGAGAATTTAAGTCATTGATAAAAATAACACAATCTATAGTACTTTACATGATATTATCTAAGATTTATATTCCCCTTTTATCATGATCCTGTTAAGAATGCGAGCACTATTTTTTGTAATTACCCTATACAAATGAGGCCAATATTTTGGAATATAATCAAAAGCAGGGTGTGTCCTGTATACATTCAGTTTGCTCTCACCGGTGTTCATTGTGAGATAAAATGACCAATGAATTTGGGAACACATTCCTATCTGGCATACTTTTCTGAATAGTTCTGGACAGTTCTTCATCTGTTTGAGCAAGAATGAACACACCGCATTTGCAACTCTTCTGACTTTACCAAGAACACAGAAGCAAACTGCCTGAGTCAATGGAAGTGGCAATATCTCGAGAATAAGTAAATAAATGGATCGAACAGTAAAAAGTACGAGCTCATCAAAATTAAATGAATCAGCTGAAATAACACCTGCTCCTAAGCATTTTAAAAGAGGTTTCAATAATAGAATACCTATTCTGGAAAATTCTGGGCTAAGAATGCTGTCATCTTTAGACACAGTTTTAAAGGATGCTAACTCTAAACTGTAAATTAATAGCTTGAAAAGTAAGTACTCTTGGGGTTTTCGTATTTTTTCCCACAGTCATGGAGGAGGGACAGTCATTCATCCATCCCTCCTTCTTCTTTTTAGAAGTTCTGGGCACAGGCTGTCCACTTGAGACTCTTCCTTTGTGACTCTGACACTCATTTCTGTCCACTTGAGACTCTTCCTTTGTGACTCTGACACTCATTTCTGGGCAACTGGATGCAAGAGAGAGGCTGAGGCAACTTTTAGATTTTCCCAAAAAAACCTATTGACTCTCTTCGTTCTCATTCCCAGCTTCCTCTCTCAGAAACCTGGAATCATATTCAACCAGCTAAAAAAATAATAATAATAAGTTTAAAAAAAGCAAAACCCCCACTTTTCTCATATCTTTCTTTTTAACTTTTAATCTTTTTTATTTTAAAGATGGGGGGTGCAATTCAGGGTTAGATATACTAATGTTCATTATGCAGGTACCCTTGTTGATGAGGTGTGCTCATCTCTTTCTATAGCTATGTTTTTTGTTGAATTTTGTATCTCCCTCTTCCTCTACCTACAAAAAACAAAATGCTAACCCCAAAACTTAGAATGTGACCTGAACTGGAAATAAGATCACTACAGAGGTAACTGATTCATACTGGATTAGGTTGGGCCCCTAACTCAATGGAACTGATGTCCTTATAAGAAGAAACTTCTGAGGCCTCTATAAGTTTGTAGAAACCATCTTCTTCCTGTGTCCTCACATGGTTGTCTCTGGGTGTGTATCTGTATCCTAATCTCCTCTTATAAGGACACCAGTCCTTTTGGATTAGGACCCAACCTAATTGGTCTTTACCCAGCCTCCAGATACAGTCATATTTTGAAGTCCTGAGATTTAGAATTTCAACTTAAGAATTGGGGTGGGGGGGCTCAATTCAGTTCATAACAAGGCTCTTTCCTTCCCTCTGGCTGCAGCTCCACTCCTTCACTAGTGGACTCTGGTTGATGCTGCCTCATCATGCCACTATGAGCTTAAGTGTTTTTTCGGCTTCTTGACAATGTTGGAATCTTTGTCCCTCACACCTTGATGCACATTCCTCTAAATAAATTTTGCCCCAATTACTTTTAACGTACACCATCTGTTTCCTATCAGGGTCTTGAATGCTAAATTTCCCCACTTAAGTTTATGAGCACACTGTAACCTACACTAAAAATATTTTAAAAATAAAGCAAGTTAAAGCAGGGTCTTATAAGAACACTATACAAACTTACCTATGAACATGACTGTGAATACCCTAAATGAAAATGGTAAAGTGAAATCAGCTAGTTTTTTAAAAAGCCATTGTAACCAAATTGGGTTTAAGAATCCAAGAATGTTTGATTATTAACAAATATAAAAGTATGACCCATCACATTAGCAGACTAAAGGACGAAACTCATAATTTAAAAAAAGTTTTCAATAAATGTTAACAATAATTCATGATCTAAAAAAATCTTTTAGCAAGCTAAAAAAACCTTTAATCTGACAAAAGCTGTCTTTTAAAAATGAAGATAAAACAATTTAAAAATTTAAAAGTGGATTAAGAAGAGAATTACAGGACTGGATGTGGTGACTCAAGCCTGTCATCCCAGCACTTTGGGAGGCCGAGGTGAGAGGATTGCCAGAATCCAATGGTTCATGACCAGCCTGGGGAACTTGGTAAGACCTCATCTCTACAATAAATCAAAAAATTAGCCAGGCATAGAGGCCCACGCCTATAGTTCCAGCTACTTGGAAGGCTGAAGTGGAAGGATCACCTGAGCCCAGCAGGTCGAGGCTGTGGTGACCGGGAGCAGCGTGCCACTGCACTCCAGCCTGAGCAACAGAGTGAGACAACTCAGAAAAAAAAAAAGAAGAGGATCACAAAATCATTTCAAATTATTTAGGTCTTTTAGAGCTATGTAGAGTATTTGTAAAGCTTTAATTACATGAAAGAATGTAGCACCACATATTTGAATATATTTTATGTTAAAAATATTTTTAAAAGTCAAGATTTCACACACCATACAGATATAATTAAAATAAACTATAAGCCGGACTTGGTGGCTCAGCCTGTAATCCCGCGCCTTTGGGAGGCTGAGGTGAGTGGATTGCCTGAGCCCGCGGGTTCGAGACCCGCCTGGGCAAGCAAGACCTCATCTCTACAATAAATCAAAAAATTAGCCGGGCGTGATAGCACGCACCTGTAGTTCCAGCTCCTTGGAAGGCTGAGGTGGAAGGATCGCCGGAGCCCAGCAGGTCGAGGCTGCGGTGGCCGGGAGCGGCCACTGCACTCCAGTCTGGGCGACAGAGTGAGACTCCAACTCAAAAAATAATAATAATAAAATAAAATAAAATAAAATAAACTATAATAGCAAGTTAAGTATTAATAAACAAAGACTTTTAGAAAATAAAGTAGTTAAGTGAGTTAAACAACACCTTCAAATAAATGCCATGTGTTTTGTTCAGCAAAGTATTCATGAGAATTTATTTTAAGAAAATCACCAGACAAGATTTAGAATATTCATTTGCAAATATAGTTGCCTTTCTTTGTTTTTAGAAAAATTTTGAAAAGCGAGAGGAAGGAAGGAAGGAAGAAAAGAAAGTAGGAAGGAAAGGAGGAAGGAAGGGAGGAAGAAGGGGAAAAAAGAGAGAGAGAAAGAGAGGGAGAAAGAGAAAAAAGAGAGAAAGCAAACAAGCAGGCTAAATGTGCCACAACTGAAAACAATCAATCAAGGTGTATTTATTCAATAAAATTAATTGTGTGATATATTTATGTTTAAATTAAATGTGCAATGCATGTTGCATACCATCCCTATATAATTCACTCTAGATCGTAATTTGGGATGATTTTGTTCTTCATTTTATAACAGCATTCAATTTTTCAAAGAATTAAAGTGTCATTAAAATTGGTGAAAATGAAATTTAATATATTTTAAAACTCTCTCTTCCCCTAGGCTTTACAAATAATAAATAGCTAACAAACAGTATATTGGACAGTGTCATATGAGACAGGGAAAAAAGTGATATTATCATGTAGTGAAGAAAAAGATCCAATATCTTACACCTCTCAGAAAACTTGAAAAATATCAAAATTGTCAACAGCAAGCCAAAAAGGTAAAGTCCGAGGTGAGTCTTACAAGCTGCAGATGGTGGTTTGGATTGTTTGGGATTTAGGGGCTGATAAGCAACTTGGCTGATATTTCAGTTACGTATTTTAAGAGGGGCAGGTGATTGTAGATACCCGATCCTTCCCAAGTTGCTATGTAGATGAAAACAAAATGGACCGGACAATTTTTGGCCTCAGGGGACAAGAATACCAGGTGTGTGACTGAGCCATCCTGAGGCTTCCTTCACCTTCAGTTTTCTGATAAACGATGGGTGATTCTTAGATCCTTGGAAAGTCAGGCTTTGCCCATAATCAAGGGGAGGTAATGAGATGCCCCACACTGACACATACATCCCTACTTTGGAAGGTGTGCTGCTTAGTGGAGAAACAATTCCCAATGTTGGCCTTATGTCCATATCTGGGCTTTAGGACACCACAGACTATAAGTATTTCAAGATTATTCAATAAATGTCATTAGAAGCCTGTTACCCTTTCCACTACATTTGCCATTTCCAGGTTCCGCAAATATTTCATCTTAGAATTGTTGTGCAACTCATCTATTTAGCCACATAAATTTTCTGCCTGACCAGACATCCAAAGCTTGTCATTTGTTTGACCTTTGTTTAAAAATAAATTCCTTTGCCTATCAAGAGACAAAGGTGATGAGAGGGAAAATAATGAGCTAGGCTGTCATTCTGCCAAGGCAAAAAGAAAGAAATTGGATGAAAAATCACTGAGCCACAAAAGATGCCAGAGCTTTCCTTGACATTCATTTAGGTCATAACAAACCATTTAACGATGTTCGTTCTCCACTAAATTCAAGCACATTTACGTGGTTTGTTTACAAGGCTGGATGGCTTCAAAGAACAATTTTCTTTGCCTGAGAAAGAAATGACAATATCTAATACTCTGGTTTTAATATAGTCTCAACTCTGGTGTGCTCGGTTTTTTTTTTACTCCTTCATATCCAAGACATGTAAAAGCCACCAGAATGATTTGGGTTCCTAGGAAATAGAAATGCAGCACAAATTGTGATTTAAGCAAGCTTTTCAAACCTTTTAACTCTATATCTAATGTTGGATATTCTTTATTAGAGGTTTATAAAGAA
This sequence comes from Tarsius wallacei, assembly GCA_963574415.1. NCBI lineage: Eukaryota > Metazoa > Chordata > Mammalia > Primates > Tarsiidae > Tarsius > Tarsius wallacei. Next base: position 9,168 of record CAUYQG010165422.1, read on the forward strand.
CTTTACCCAAGTCTGTTGCTGATTCCATTTTCCTAAGGAGACATGGCCAATGTTTTCAGGAATGATCATGGAAATCAGCAGAAAGTGAGTCTATAATATTTGTTGTTATTCACTAATGAAAATACATCCATTGTGTCAAATGAACAATAGCAATTTGATCAACATAGTGCACATACTTTCTATATTTCATGTATCATATAATTCATTAATCTGTCACTGCTATGCTAGATCAGAATGCATGCATAGTATTTTACTTTCCCTAGGACCCCAGCAAAAATATTTACATTCACAACTCTATTTTAATTTTTAAAAAAAATTTTTTTGGTAAATATGTGGGGTACAACTCAGGGTTCAGCATACAAATGTTCATTATACAGGTACCCTTGTTAATGAGGTGTGCCCCCCCACAGCAGTTTCCAACTACTGCCAACCCTGTCCCACCACCCCAGCAGTTTCCAACTACTGCCAATCCCTTTCTTATAGTATTATAATTGTTCAAGATCCGCTTATGAGTGAGAACATGTGATACTTGGTTCTTTGTTTCGTGATAGATCACTCAGTATTGTAGCCTCTAAATCCATCCAACACAACTTTATTTTCTACATCATAATTTTTTTATTTTTTTATTTTTTGAGTTGGAGTCTCACTCTGTCGCCCAGACTGGAGTGCAGTGGCCGCTCCCGGCCAAAGCAGCCTCGACCTGCTGGGCTCCGGTGATCTTTCCGCCTCAGCCTTCCAAGTAGCTGGAACTACAGGCGGGCGCTACCACGCCCGGCTAATTTTTGATTTATTGTAGAGATGAGGTCTCACCAAGTTGCCCAGGCGGGTCTCGAACCCGCGGGCTCAGGCAATCCACTCACCTCAGCCTCCAAAAGCGCGGGATTACAGGCTGAGCCACCGAGACTGGCTACATCATAATTTACACAAAGTCTTTAAGCTATGTAATTATACCTGGGTTTCGTTATTACCTTCTTGCATTCACTGTGCTCCTTCCTCATTGATCTCAGCAGATTATCTACTGTTTTAGACATTACCATTCTTATTGTAGAATAAAAATTGGGCAAAGTATATTCTTGACTACTCCTGTCAGTTTATCTGATCCCAATATGATTTCACATAGCATTGTGGTAAAGGTTATCGCTTTACTTAATAGATGTCACTTCATATTTCGTTTTTCTGAGCCTTCCTCTATAGTGTCAATTTTCCCTTTCCTCTGAATACATCGAAGGGAAAAACTCTTCCATTATTGCTGATTTTCTCTGGTCTGTTCTGAACTTGTTCCTTTTTATTCTTCGAAACCTTGACATCTTTTCCTGATTCTGTCTCCTGCTACGTATAAAGTTATCTCTTGTGTGCAGCCTTAGATTTTTTTTTCATTCATTGTGAGAAAATAACTGTGTTTTCCTATAATGTCATAAATGAAACTTTTTCCTGTTCCTGCAACACTACTTTACTGCAGAAAATGTGTCTTTACTTCTTGGCCTGGAAAAATAGGAACCTCTGAATCTGTATTTCTCACAAGTCTTTCTGTTCTTTGCTCTGGGGCTGTTTTCACTTCCCAACTACTTCAAAGTATTTGATATAATGTCTGTTTTTAAAGCATACTATAATGTGTATCACATAACATGGGTCATAGACTACAGCATGAATTGTAAATTAGAATATAATGTGCATAACTTATCATACATCACATAACACATTCTATAACAGGTTTTGCATAACATAACAGCATAGCATAACATAATATAAAACATGACAGAGCACAGCATAGTATAGCATAGCATAAAATATAACAAAGCATAGAACAACATATATGTATAACATAACATAGCATGCATACAGTATAACACAACATACCATAGCGCATAACATATGACATAGCATAGCATAATGGATAATACAATATAAGATAGCATAACATATGACTTCATAAAATAGAATACAGCATAGAATACCATAACATGGTCAAGCAAAAAAGAATCCATAATATAGCATAGCACAACATATGATGTAGCATAAAACATATAGCATAGTACAAAATATAGCATAGCAAACAATATAACATAGCATACAACATAATATAGCACAGTATAGTATAACATAGCACAGTATAGCATATAACATAACCTAGCATTACTTATTATAAAATTACATGTAATATCATATCATATAACATAACATAAAGGAGAGATTCTTTCCATTTGTTTTTAAATCCAATATCATCTCCTTTCTTTGGTCTATTTTCAATAACAATTTTTTCTGTTTCTTTTTTTTTTTCAAACAAAAGGATAATTTATTGACGGGCCGTCAGTTAGTTCACAAAGGGGACAGGAGGTTGGAGATCCAGTTTTGAAATGGGACAAGAATCAACAGAGACTGGTCAACTGATTTATCTGAGAGTTACTAAGAAGATGGATGTGGTCCACGTGTTCATTTCTGATGATGCAAGATTCTCATCCCAGGAGAGAGTCTGAGTGGTCCAGGCTAGATCATGTGCCCTCCTCTTGGCTGTGGGGAAAAAAATCCCTTGATTTGCTGTCCTCCCAGAGTACACACAAGGAGAGAGGGTTAAATGCACAAACAATAAACTAGGGTGCTATTTCCAAAAAAGAAGAAATAGATGCTGAGCAATTTTTAAAAAACTGATGGCCACTACAAGTACCTACGTTGCTAAACGTTCTATCAACTCAGCTCGCCACTGCAGATACAAAACTCTCCAGCATTCCCCAGCCTGGCCTGTTTCCTAATCATATGGCATTGAACCCGCTTTTTTTTGTTTTTTGTTTTTTGCTTTGAGTCAAGTCTCACTCTGTTGCCCAGGCTGGATTGCTGTGGCGTGATCATAGCTTACCACAGCCTGACCTGCTGGGCTCAGGCAATCCTTCTACCTCAGCCTCCCAAGTATCTGGAACTACAGGTGTGCAGCACCACACCGAGATAATTTTTTTCTTTTAGATTTTTTATTTTTTAAAAAATTTTTATTTTAGTTATTTTTTTGTTTATGTGGGGTGCAATTCAGGTTAGGTATACAAATGTTCATTATGAAGATACTCTTGTTGATAAGGTGCACCCCCTCCCCCAGCAGATTCCCCCTACTGCCAATCCTTTTCTTATAGTATTATGATAATTGTTCAAGGTCCGCTTATGAGTGTTTTTCTCTGTTTCAATAAGTTCTGAGAGGCAGTTGAGTGGAAACACAGAGAACTTAGATTTGCAGATCCTGGACCCAGATTCTGACCAAACCTGCCTTTTATTTTGCAAGACCCAGAGCTATACTCCTAAGGAAAATCACCAAATCCACATGTATGCATTTCAAAGTTATCAAAAAGCAAATGGGTAAAACAATGTATGCTTCATATTTTAATCTTTAAAAAACACACCTTTACAATAATCTGGAAGGACAATTATAAACTGTGCAGGAGTGGAGGTGAACTGGAAAGGGAGCCTTGGTAACTGGCCATGCCTGAGACCCATCCTTTTCCCTTCCAACCCCTAGTCTGTCTACTGAGCTTCTTCACACTCACAGGTGGATACTCCAAACTGCATGTCCATATTTTTCCATCTGCCTCTCAACACACATCCGTATTCCATCCCACCCCAATGCACATTTGTATTTCATACACTCTTGCAATGAGTGTCCAGTTTCCATTCATCCCCACAATGTGCATCCTACCATCCATCCCTCACGGGTATTTACATCCTGTTCATCCTTTCTAAGTACATCCACATTCCATCCACCTCTCCAATGTGCATCCGTATTTCACTTGCCTCCTCAATATGTGTCCATATTTGATTCTCCCCCCCACAACACTGCCATATTCCACTCACTCCTCAACAAATATACATATTCTATTTACCTATCAACAGCCATCACATGGTTACTGCTGAAAATAATAGTGTCCTTTACAAGTGTGGCCAGGCTAGTCCTGAACGTCGATGCAGAGCCAGTTGAGCAGGAATGTCCAGGGATCCAGATACCCAGAGTTGAGTCTAAACTGGGGCACAAGCCTTAAACATCTTGGAGTCCTTTCAGGGAAGAATACGGCTGGTGGAGAATTCGGCCCTTGAAAGCAAGGCTCAAAACTGAAACTCTTGTAGCCTGGGTTTAAGGGTCATACTGTGGCTTTTTCTGCATCAGTAGTTGCCCCAAGGGTTAGCATGTAAACAATCCATCTCATAGCATCCACCTTTGTCTATTCTAGCCCTGGTTCTGACACCCTTTGATAACCAATCACCAGAGTGAGACTTGCCCAGTGTCAGGAACTATTTGCAAATAGGCAATGATGGAAGCACAACTTCTACTCTGTAAGTTGCTCGGTAACTAGAGTGCAGACTTGAATTTGGTGCCAGAACTAGGTTTGGACAGACTACTCGAGCCGCAGGTATTCTAACAAATTCCTTGGGAGGCCACCAAAGCTACCAAGTTTCTGAATGCTAGGTGTTCACCTTGAAATTCAGATTCTGCCAGGTACACTTGGTCTTGGGGAAGGGAAAATTGTAGCAAGCTCAGCGCCTGACTGGTAAACACCTGATCACCGGCTCTGCTGTTTTCTACCCCTGGGATATCCTGTCCCAAAATCACTTTCAAGTTCAGCACAAGCTGTTTCATGAGCTTGGTGGCTATTCCTGTAGAGATTATCTTTGAATGTCAACCACAATTCACTGAGTCAGATATGTAGAATGTATCACTGTTTTATAAATATGTTTTACTTCAATAGTTCCTTTAGGGATGGCTGTTTTTTGGTTTGAGTATCTTCCCTTATCATCTCTGTAAACATGAGGGTCTGTCTGGACTGAAGCTTTCTTCACACATCCACTCCTTTTTCCATTATATACATTTTCATAAAAGAGATTGTTTACTTGACTTGCCTCCTCCTTGTTTTTATGAGCAAACTCTCTGGCATTTGGTATCTATTAAGAAGGAAGAAGTGCTTATCTGCTTCCTTACAAAAAGCCTCATGACACTTTGCTTTGTGTATGGAGGTTTGTTTTGTTTACTTTTTCTATTGTACAACCTGAATCTCCTGAAGCATGAGATTCACGTCTCTCTAACCTTTAACGTGTATAGCCTGAGTTCCTGCGAGGGGATTACGTCTAACCTTTTCTCTTTCAAGGCTGCAATGGACCTTGGTATTATTTGATATTTCTTTGCTGATTCCCTTTGAACTCATACTTACATACTAACCAGTGAGACTCTCAACTGAAGCACTTATGATCCAAGCAGTTCTCCCTTATCTGCTACTTCTTTGTAGCATTATTCACCATGGTCCTTCTTGCTTTACCACATCCTCTACCTTTTATCTTCTTTATTCTGCTTCTTCGAGACATTTCGCAGGCAATTGTGGGATATTCATCTAGATCTCCCTTGAATTTCAAAACATTTTATGAAATCAATAGAAATTGATGTCCATTGCCTTGAATTATTCCTTCCCTTTGTATATCACATGAGTAGCATTTTAAGCTAATTGGCTACAAAACCAACTTCTTGGATCCAGGAACATCAGTGTTACACTGCAATAAAAAGTATTGGGTAAGCCACTGCAAATTTATATATCCATCTTCTTCTTTGTCCCATGATTGATTTCAAAAATGACTGTCACATGGTAATAAGTATCGAGTATCTGAAATGGAAGAAGAACCAATGTTAAGGTTCTATAGAAAGGGATCAGCCAAAGGAAACTGACCTTAGGAAAATTCACACTAGATTTTTTGTTTGATTGTTTGTTTGTTTTGCCACAAAGAATCTTTGTCTCACCTGCCCAAAAGAAACAAACATCTCAATTGCAACATCTCACATTTGCCCATGCTTCTGCCATCTCATGTTGCTCAATTTCTCCTCCTGAGTCTCATGTGGGTACATCTGCTAGGCGGAATAGGGGAAAATAATAAAACCAGAAGAGAATCAAAATTTCCAGACTCAATAGAAGAAGAACATCTAGAAAAAGATTAGCCAGGCTCGGTGGCTTGCCGGAGACCAGCTCCAGACAGAGAGTCAGGGCCTGAGACGACAGAATCAGGAACAGCGAAGAAGAACGACAGGAGCCTTTCTTCTTGGGTAGAGCTCAAGACTCTGCCAATTTTTATTCAATTCTCACATACTTATATAGTCCCTTTATCGCCCCCCTTATGTCCACAAAAAATGAACCCTTTGTTATACCCTTTACAATTATCTCCCTGCTCTTTCCTGATACCGGTGATGCTATTTGTGTCCGAGTCAATCAGATAGGAACAAAACAATAGTTGCCAAAAGTTATCAGTTACGACCTATAACCCCTGGGTTCGACAATTTCCTAAACAATTTCCTTTTTTTATTTTTACACCTCCTTCTTAACTTCATGCCTACTACACAATCTAACAACAATATATTGACTCCTTACTTAATTATAATTTTCTATATTCTAAAACTAGACATATGTTTCTAACTTATAATTATCTTATTTATTTTATGCTATATTATTTATCTACACCTATTTCTAATCTTACATATATTTTTTCACTACTTATGTTTATTTCATTGCTTGATTCCTAAATTCTAACTACTTATAACCTATAATATATCTTTCTTATCTATTTATTTTTATTTTTACCACTTATCTGTTATTTTCTTAATTCTTAACCTAATTCTTATCTGAATAATGACTACACCATAATGAAACATGTCTGAAACTTGTTTTTCCCATATGTGATCTTGAGACACGTCCACTCTCAGAAACACCTTGTCTCACTTTAACAGATTTCCTCATCAATCTTAACCATCACCGTTGTTATTTTCATATAGGGTCTTTTAACCATTTACAGCGGGAATGGTAAGTTCTTATTTTTCTTTTTGGTCAATGGTTTCAGAACTTCATGGGAAAGGAGATAATAGAGCTTTCTCTTAGTCTCCAAAGGGCATGTGTTTTGCTGTTAGGCCTTTCTTATACTTCTATACATAACTGATTCTATAACCTCACACATCTTGATTGATATGTTGTTTGTTACAAGGGAAGTGTTTTTTGAGTCTAAGCACGTATTCCTATAAGATCAGAGGAGACCGTCAACAGGATCCATGGGGCACTGCCTCCCTCATGGCCGCTTCCCACTGGGGCTCTGCTCCCAGTCAGCGTTTTTCCCATTTTTAGGTCCCCTCCATCTTGCCTCTTTTTAGGGGCTGGCTTCCAGCAGTAAATAGTATTATAATTAATACTTTATCATAAGTTGTGTGCCTTTTCCTTCTAGGCCAACAATTTTGATACCCTTCTAGGAAGCAATTGATAATAGATAATATTCTCATAAGTTGTGAACTCACCCTCTGCAAAGGTTCCTATTTAGCAAAGTAAAGAGGCTTAAATTACTAGGAGTTTCTACATTTCAGCTAGTGCTATCTTGTTACTTGCTTTATGAATTCATGCCGGTTACTCACCATCACTGGCTCTTGTTTTTTCTCATATCTGTAATAAGAAGGTCTTCCAGGTCAAATATTCTGGTAATGTTATAGTTTCCCTTCAAAATGGTTATTATATCAGGTAAAAATGACAGATCTCATTCTCTCAGGGTTTAGGTTTCTTTTGCCCCCAAAATTAAATGTTTCATACCCTTTTTCTCTCTCAGAAAGATCTTTATGCTATATCTGTATTGTACGATTTTTTTGTTGCTATTTTGCTAAGTACTCTTAACTCTGACATTTTTCATATTTTAATATAACAGGAGTAGTTCATTCTCTAAGATGTTTGGCCATGGTATTAGGTAGCCAACTTTATCAAAATTTCCATTTTGCAAAAATTAGAAACTATAAGTACCTTTTCAAATATATATACACAAATGCCATTGTGGTACTAAGTAGATATAGCATATATCTAAAAGACAGCATTTTTGTTAAATAGATTCCTAACTAAATGAACAAGAATTTAAGAGGTTCAATACATTGCTCCCAACCCATTGTTTTTAATAGAACTGTGTTCCTACCCAAAAAGCAGTCTTTATGTTTATAGCTATACAAAATTTGCCCAGAAACACAAAATGTGTTATCTGGTGTGGAGTGATTATAGGAAATTAAATGCCCACACATTATCCTTTTCCTGAGTAAGCCACATTCTCATCAAATATTAGCTGCTGAACTTAGAAACTTAAAGCTTATTAGAGTATGTTTTATATCTTCTTTAAAAGTAGCCACCCTTAGCCGGGCTCGGTGGCTCAGCCTGTAATCCCACGCCTGGGGAGGCTGAGGTGAGTGGATTGCCTGAGCCCGCGAGTTCGAGACCCGCCTGGGCAGGCGAGACCTCATCTCTACAATAAATCAAAAAATTAGCCGGGCATGGTAGTGCGCGCCTGTAGTTCCAGCTACTTGGAAGGCTGAGGTGGAAGGATCCCCGGAGCCCAGCAGGTCGAGGCTGCGGTGGCCGGGAGCGGCCACTGCACTCCAGTCTGGGCAACAGAGAGAGACTCCAACTCAAAAAAAATAAATAAATAAAAAAGTAGCCACCCTTATCAACACAGTATTTATTAATAAAATAATATATTGGAAGGAGTTTTTTTTAATGATAATCAAACTCAGAAGTCATAAAAGTTTTACTCACAAAAAAGTTTCTCACCCACAAAAACTTTCCAAAAAGGATCAAAAGAAAATACTAATATTGCAAATATGTATCAAAGCACAAGGCCAAATTTCTAAATATGTAAAGATTAGTTACTGTCAACAAACTAGCAGGAAAAAAAAGGCAACATATATAAACAGATATTTACAGAAAAGGACATAATAAAAATTTTGTTAGTTACATAATAAAAATCAGTTTTACTCACAATAAAGTGAATACCAAAATAGTATTATATTGACACTTTTCAACTCAGGATTCTAAAGCTCTAAAAGTTTGATAACGTACTGCATGGAAAAACTGCATAGAAAAGCACACTTTTATTTATTGCTAATGGAAGTACAATTTGCTATCTCTCACTTGTATGTGGAATCTAAAAATATGAAATTCAGAAATACAGAGTGGTGGTTAGTAGATACTGGGGTGTGGGTAGTACACGCTGGAAAAGGTAGACTTAGTCAACAGATAAAAAGTTACAATTAGGAGGAATAAGTT